>JASVEL010005830.1:0-127758 GCA_032618575.1 Nicotiana noctiflora
ACAGGACGAGATGGTTACAAGATGTCTGCATGAGACAAGGTTTGGACATCCGTTTACCTCTAGCAGGACGCGGCATCAGAAAGTGATTGATATGAATAGATTGGGTAGTTTAATCTCAAAGGCGCGGCATAACATTGGATCAGGCACACATTCAGATAAGTTTTCCTATTTTTGAGTTCGGAAAAGTTTTTCTCTTCTTTTGTCATTTGCGGTCAGTATTCTTTTCTTTTCTTTCATTTTCGAAAATTGATTTTTCAAAGCTTACAACCAAGTCTCCCAAAGCAGTATATTGAAAGTGAATAGGCATGGAACGAGGCAATAAGACGGAAGTCGTTACGATAGTAAGATTGGGATGACAGGCTGAGTGGAAGGTTCGCAAGAATTATGGAGTATGATGGACACATGTGGCATGTCCAAAAGATGATTTCACGCAACAGATCACCGGCTAAAAAGAGTCGGATCAAACCAAAGAGTGGAATAAAAGGAAAGATGAGAGGTCGTTCGTGGAAAAAGCATCGTCCCCAGAAAGCGTCAACGTCGCCCTCAAAGTTCGAGAGAGGCCAAGCAGCTGAAAGAAAATGGCCCCAACAAGAGTGGCACGACCACCCACCGCATTTTGAAACTAACAATTTTTCTTTGATTTAAAAGCAGGAAAAGAGGGTTCGTTGGCAGAAAAGCATACCGTCCAGAAGTTTATCAAACTGGGGCAGAAAATTTTCTCCTGTTGCGAAAATTTTCTTGAAAGCAAAGACCCAGGGGGTAAGGGTAGAAAGCAACACAAGACGGAATGATCTTTGAGCCCGGTATCATCCCCAGCAGTTGTCGGAAAATAAAACAATGGCTTCGAGATTCCTCCAGCGGTATTACATTCCATAATTTGCTCGAGGAGGCAAAAGCGTGAGTCCCGGAAAAGGTATGGGAAGAAGGAAGAGAATGAGGGGTGAAGGAAACAAAGAATACTTCCTCGGCAGCATCATCCCCAGCAGGCGAGTAAACAGTTCCAAAATACCCCCAGCAGCCAGAAGAAAAAGTAATACGACCCAGGGGAAGGCAATTCCAAGACAGGATAATTCAGAAGAGAAGGTGGTCCGAGAGGCAATGCAGGAAGAAGGAAATGGTACAAGAGGCAAAGGAAGGTAATCAAGATAGGATGAAATCAGTGAGTAGTAGTTGAAGTCAGGGAGCCCGCCTGGAGAATGGAGTGGCGATTTTATTTTGAAGTAGTAGTTGAAGTCAGGGAGCCCGCCTGGAGAATGGAGTGGCGATTTAATTTTGAAGTAGTAGTTGAAGTCAGGGAGCCCGCCTGGAGAATGGAGTGGCGATTTTATTTTGAAGTAGTAATTGAAGTCAGGGAGCCCGCCTGGAGAATGGAGTGGCGATTTTATTTTGAAGTTTTAATTGAAGTCAGGGAGCCCGCCTGGAGAATGGAGTGGCGATTTAATTTTGAAATAGTAGTTGAAGTCGGGGAGCCCGCCTGAAGAATGGAGTGGCGATTTTATTTTGGGGTAGTAGTTGAAGTCAGAAAGCCCGCCTGGAGAACGGAGTGGCGATTTATTTCAAAGTTGAAGTTGAAGTCAGGGAGCCCGCCTGAAGAATGGAGTGGCGACTTATTTTTGAAATAGTAGTTGAAGTCAGGAAGCCCGCCTGGAGAATGGAGTGGCGATTTAATTTTGAAATAGTAGTTGAAGTCAGGGAGCCCGCCTGGAGAATGGAGTGGCGGTTTTATTTTGAAGTTGTAATTGAAGTCAGGAAGCCCGCCTGGAGAATGGAGTGGCGATTTTATTTTTGAAGTTGTAATTGAAGTCAGGAAGCCCGCCTGGAGAACGGAGTGGCGACTTTATTTTGAGTAGTAGTTGAAGTCAGGGAGCCCGCCTGGAGAATGGAGTGGCGATTTTATTTTGAAGTAGTGGTTGAAGTCAGGGAGCCCGCCTGGAGAATGGGGTGGCGATCTATTTTAATTTTAGCATAAAATATTTAGTTCAGGCATAATATAGCTATTTTAGATAATTTTGACTCTTTTACTTTATTTTTACCTTAAAATGAAAAATAACAAAAATATAGTTTTATTAATGTTTCGTAGTCATTTTTAAACTTGAAAAAAAAAATATAAAAAAATAGTTTTATTTTAATTACGAGTATTATAGTTATTTTGATTACCTGGGATTAATTAAATAACACCATTCTCGGTTCCGGGCAAAGAATAATATTCGGGTTCAAACTACCCGGTTTTATAATTTTCGGACATAGCCCGTAATAACCCGACACTACATTAAGGGGGAGGGATGGGAGAATGATTAAAAAATAAAAAGAATAAAAAACAAAAAGAAAAGACAAAAGGAGACACAACAAAGTGGGGAGGGGAAAATGCACACACATGCACACATGCACACATGCACACTACTTTAAAAAAAAAAAAAAAAAATTAAAAAAGGGGTGCTGAGAATGGACGGACGGGCTTTATAAAATGGAAAAGGGGGGGGTCTTGAGGGGAGGTCTCTGGACGGCAAAAGAAACAAAGAGAAGGAGATTGAAAAAGAAAACAAAGGAGAAAGAAAAAGAAAGCAAAAAACGAGAGAAGAAAAGAAAGCAAAAAACGAGAGAAGAAAAGAAAGCAAAAGGAGAAGAGATTTCTCTTCTTCATTTTTAGCAAGAAAAAACGGGCAGCAAGCTTCAGCAGAAGCAAAAACGAAAAAAAAGAAAAAGAAGAGAAACGGGCAGCAAGAGAAGCAGTAAACATTTCTGTTGAGTTCGTCGTCATTCGTCGAGGTCCGGTACGTCGTTGGTTAGTCGCTGTCCTTGGTTCCAGTTTGGTTCGAGTTCTGTCCGGAAAGGTCGAGGTTTGAGATCGTCATAAAAGGTTCGTTTTCTCGTTGTGTACGTTGAAAAATATGCAGAAATAAAGGTGTTGTTCTTTTCCGATATTGTTCTTCTCGCTAATATTTTGGATCGTTTCGTATTTGATTTACTTTCGTATGGTTCAGACTATTTTTGTAAATATATGATTTTGTTGAACATGCAATGTCGAAGTTAGCTAATGAAAATGACTAATCCTTCATATGCTCGCCAACTAGTTATGCTTTCATTGTTTATGTAATTGTTCACCATAGTCTTGAATTTGCTCACTTAGTTAGCTACTCGTATGTTTACTCGAATTGGTTATAGTTGAGCACGATGTTGTCACATTATGGAAACTGGTTCATTATTCTTTAACTGAACGATGTAATTAGATTAAAGGAATCGGGGGTGCATTTCATGTGACCCGACTCCAATTTTGAACAAGGTTAAATAAAGCGTGTCGTGAACCACAAGTGCATTTCATGTAGTGTGGCTCGCAACATGTTTTAAATAATCTTGAATTAACTCTCAAATAAATATAGCGGAATGTAGTTTGCTTTTAAATTAGAATTAGAGTTATGCCTCGCCTAACAAAAATTGTACAAATCGCGGGGCCCTCATAAATGTATATGTAAAATATTTAGATTTCGAGATGTGCCGTTTCTTAGCGAATTTCCTGGCCTTCTCAAAAATGTAAATAAGTAATCGCTCTAGGCGCGTATTTTAATAATTTTACCTTCTTAAATAGGGGCGTGCATTTCATGCGGCCCAAATCCAAATCCCAAAATGTTGAATAAGAATGTGTCGAGGATCCGGGTGCATTTCATGTGACGTGATTCGAAACATATTTTTAGGCAACATTCTCTTTCGTAAATAATAATAATAATAAAAGCGGTAAAGGGATATTAATTTGCATTAAGTATATAATTGTAAAAATCAGATAAATAAGCCGAATATGACAGTTGAGCGACCGTGCTAGAACCACGGAATTCGGGAATGCCTAATACCTTCTCCGGGTTAATAGAATTCCTTATCCGGATTTCTGGTTCGCGGACCGTTAAATAGAGTCATTCTTTTCCTCGATTCGGGATTTAACCGGTGACTTGGGACACCATAAATCTCCCAAGTGGCGACTCTGAAATAATTAAAATAAATCCCATCTCGATTGTCCTTTAATTGGAAAAACTCTTTGCATCCTTGCGGGTGCGTAAAAAAGAGGTGTGACAGCTCTGGCGACTCTGCTGGGGATGATAAACCCAGAACCACTGGTTCAGGGTTTAAGAATTCGAGCTTGGAATAATTGTTGTATTTGGCTTATTTATTATCCGATTTTATTATATGTTTGTATTAATGTGCAAAATGATATTTTTATCGCTTTGATATTTTTTGAACTGTACATATAAATTGTGCCGAAACCAATCTCCTCTCCGAGTCTTCTAAATCATGAAGAAGGGTGCACTTCGTGTGACTTCTTTTCTGTATAGTGTCTAATTCCCACCTTAGAACGAGGTTTGGATAAGTTGCAAAACCGGTGAAGCTTCTGTATTCCCGGGTTGCTGCCTCCTCCTCGGCTCGAGTTGTCCGTTCGGGTAAGCCAGGTCTAGAACAATAAACCCGGGTTTTTAAACCTAGAATAACAAAGCTTCATGCCGGATCCCTAGTAGGAACGTTTATTTGCATCATGTTGCATTTGACTTAGGGGACTCAACACGGGGGTTGGGTCCGTCTAGGACAGGTGACCTGAAATGAAAAGACCATCCTGCTGCATCCTGTTTGTTTTACGCATTCATTTGCTTCAGACTTGCAGGCTAACTAGTTTTTTTTATATATTGAGGAAAATGGAAAAAAAAAATAGTATAGTTTCAAAATAGTTTGTTTTTTTACTTAAAAAGAAAAAAAAAACGTTTGTTGTAAATATGTGATTTCAAAATAGTTTTTTTTATTTAGAAAAAAAAAAATTTTGTTTTAAGCTAAAAAAAAATGTGCGAAAAAATAATAAATAGTTTGTTTCCTTTAAAGATGTAGTTTGTTTGACCGAACTACGCTGGTTTGATTCTCCCCGTTAGGTGGGATACGTAGGCAACCCTCATCGGGTCCAACCACACCTTTCAAAAAAAAAAAAAATCAAAAAAATTGTGTGTTTAATTTTTTCAATAAAATCAAAGTGATGCCGTTTTTGCAAATAGCCGAATGTTCCGAAAGGACGCCGAAAGGCTATTTTTTGCAAAAACAGCCACTTTGAATCATTTTTCATAATTTGCGGGCACAGCCTTGAAATATTCCTTGTGGAAATGTTGCAAGGCCATAGCCGCAAAATCAAGTTCGGGTTCACACCCCGTTTGCAAAATAAACACAAGATAAAAAAAAATTTTCAAGTTTCTCTTTTTTAAATAAATTTTGCAAAAATAGTCATTTTGTCAAATAAGCCATTATGTGGCCAATTTTGTAGAAATAGTCATAATTGACGTTAAAACTATTCTGATTCTTGTAGAAATCTCTGGCACAAGGCGTGAAAGTTTTTTTATGAGAGTTTGTAGTTGGAGTGAGCTTTTACAATTTTTCTTCAAAGAAAACAAAAAAAAAAATCAAATAAATATCTCTTTACTTCTTGCATTAATTTGCAAGAACTACGCTCGGTCTGATTCATGCGGGGTCATGATACGTAGGCAATCTCCAAAAGATTCGACCACAACTGTATATGTATATATATAAAAAAAAAAGTAAAAAAAAAATATGAAAAAAAAAATTGAAAAAAAAAAGAAAAAAAAAAGAAAAAAGAAAAAAGAAAAAGAAAAAGAAGTAAGCAAAAAATATGGATAAGGACTGACTAATTCCATTTCTACCATATTTTATTTTGAATTGTTGAGAATTGAGGTGGTTGGTTTGTGGTGAACCGGAAACAGAAGATCCAGGAAAACCCGATTATGATCCAAGATAGTGACACCAAGAATATCGCATAGAGTCCTTTACCCTGCACGCCATGATGGACGCTTTGTGGGGATGTATTGACTAAAGCTGAAAATGTCGAAGCAAATAAGTGGCCCTGGTAATATTGATGCGAAGCTCAGTGGCCAAAATATCGTGCTTGGTAATCGGGAAGACTCTCCATTTCTTGGTCAACGAGAATGGAGTTTTTGGTGGCTTATTTTGTTGTCATTTCTGTCGTCCAGATTATTTCAGGGTTGTAATCAGGATATTGTCATGTAACTCAAACCCTTTTATCGTTCTATTTTGTCCAGTTTTCTATTGGTCGTAACACCTCATTTAGTATTGTGTAGGTTTGTTCCAAGGGTGTACCCAGTTTATTGTGTTTGTTTTGTTGTATTAATTCATTTCTAGTTCGTCTAATGCAACTCTCTTGTTTGCCATTATTTCGAGTCATTTTTCTTTGATTTAAGTCTTTCTTCTTTATGGTCATTTTTCTGTCAACACTAGTGACATGACATGCACGCATAATTGTGGCCTAATCTTAAAAGTTAATCATGAAGGAATTGGAAGATAATCATGGCATGTTAAAAGAAATAATGATTTGAGATTATTTGGAACCCGAGTCTCGTGAAATTTGGGGCGGGTAAAATACATAGAAAGCCTTAAGGGCAAAATGGCCATGCTGGCATGGGGTTCGCTCGTGATACTGAAATGGAAGTGTCGTCCAGCAATACTTTAAAATGATGGATGAAAAAGGCGAATGGACGATATGGTTATCACTCCTAGCATAACCAAAAGATGTCCCGAATGTGTTGTTTGTACTTGGCATGTTTTGAAGATTGGAATGACGAAGGCATTTTGTTCTGCTACCGAAACACTTTATCCTTCGTTAACCCTTCGAGCCTTATTTTGATTTCTTTCATACCCCTCCTTCGGAGTTAGTTGCAAAGACTAGAAACACAAGTTGAAAGACAAGAGAAGAAAAGGATAAAGAAAAAGAAAAGAAAAAAAGAAAACAATAAAGAAAAGAAAAAGAAAAAGAAAAATGAATGAAAAAGAGAAAATGATGAAAAAAAAATGAAAAGAAGGAATTGGGAACTACGTTTGACCTGATTCCTTAAAGAGGATACGTAGGCGCTTCACAACTCGGTCATAGTGTAAATAAAGAAATAAAAATCCCCAAGTAAAAACTGGGGCAAAGAAAAATTGTGTTTATTGTAAATAAATTTAGGTCCGAAGGTTGTAAATTTTGAACCCAAAATTGATTTTGTTTTGAGCCTTCAATACTCTTTCTTTCTAGCCCTATCCAAATCCCACATTACGGTCCAAAGAAAGACCTTCCGATCAGTCTTCAAAAGATGCCGCGTCAGGCGAGGGATAGAGTCCTATCAGAATATAACACTCTGATTTTCAGCAGAAAAGACTCTGATTCCCAGCAGAAAGGAAACACGAGAGAGTCTTAGCAGTGACACCCCGATCCCCAACTAAAAGTGATACAAATGAGAGAGTCTTACCGGTGAAAACCTTCACAGGCACCATAAGGCGACGGAAGCTGAGAGAAAGTCAAAATGAGAGAGGCTTGAAAGTGAAAACCCTTCGGGCACTACAAGTCAAATAAAGGGGATAATCAGATGGAAATCACGAGACAGAAATCGTGAAAGGCAATTAACGATGGAGGATAGGCCATATGTGCATGTCATGACCAGTAGAGTTGGTATCCGCGTTTGATAAGTTTTATAGTTGTTTCTGGTTAGAGAGTCAGTCCTCCCTTGTCTTCTATTTGTTGTTTCTTTTTATCTTTCTCCTTTTGTCAAAATTCTCCATCAAAGTCGGTCTAGTCAAAACATAGTGAGAAATGACTTCAAAACTTGCCACCAACTTTCCAATTATTATGCAAGGCAAGGAAATGCCATTGACGGCAGAGAAGTATGGTGCAAAGAAGATTATTAAACTGGGGCAGAAAATTTTCTTTTCAGTTTGAAAATTTTCTGGAAGTCAATACCCACTGGGGGAAGAAGGAAAGTCTTAAGGGAAATGGTCTTCGAACCAATGTCATCCTCAACCGCCTTCAAGAAGAGTGAAACACCAATTTTGAGGAAATGAAAATCCACCGGCAGTGTTATCTTCAGCAAGTTCCGAGGTGGTCGGACAACACAGAGTGGTGAAGGAAGAAAGGAAATCTCATCTTCAACAAAATAACCCCCAGCAAGTTGAGAAACACAGAACGGGGAAGGGATAAATGGAAAAACCCATCCCCAGCAGGAACATCATCTCCAACAAATGAAATCATTCCCCAACAAGTTTTGGGAGCCCCGAGCGAGGGAAAGGAGAAAAGGAAAAACCACCCCACATGAGCGGCACAACCGCTCACAATGTTTTGAACTAACAAATTTTCTTTGATTTGAAACAGGGAAAGAAAGTGCTATTGATAGCAGAAAATCATGCCACAAGGAAGAACACCAATACTGGGGCAGAAAATTTTCTGCCTTCGAACAGAACGTCTCAGGTTTGTCCACCTTCAAATAGGATGTTTCAGGTTTGTCCACCATCAAATAGGATGTTTCAGGTTTGTCCACCTTCGAACAGGATGTCTCGGGTTTGTTCACTTTCATACATTGATACAATGGGAGTATTCGCCCTCGAATAGGATACAATGGGAGTATTCGCCCTCGAATAGGATACAATGGGAGTATTCGCCCTCGAATAGGATACAATGGGAGTATTCGCCCTCGAATAGGATACAATGGGAGTATTCGCCCTCGAATAGGATACAATGGGAGTATTCGCCCTCGAATAGGATACAATGGGAGTATTCGCCCTCGAATAGGATACAATGGGAGTATTCGCCCTCGAATAGGATACAATGGGAGTATTCGCCCTCAAATAGGATACAATGGGAGTATTCGCCCTCAAATAGGATACAATGGGAGTATTCGCCCTCGAATAGGATACAATGGGAGTATTCGCCCTCGAACAGGATACAATGGGAGTATTCGCCCTCGAACAGGATACAATGGGAGTATTCGCCCTCGAACAGGATACAATGGGAGTATTCGCCCTCGAATAGGATACAATGGGAGTATTCGCCCTCGAATAGAATACAATGGGAGTATTCGCCCTCGAATAGGATACAATAGGAGTATTCGCCCTCGAATAGGATACAATGGGAGTATTCGCCCTCGAATAGGATACAATGGGAGTATTCGCCCTCGAACAGGATACAATGGGAGTATTCGCCCTCGAACAGGATACAATGGGAGTATTCGCCCTCGAATAGGATACAATGGGAGTATTCGCCCTCGAACAGGATACAATGGGAGTATTCGCCCTCGAATAGGACAATGGGAGTATTCGCCCTCGAATAGGATATTTTATGTATGTTTTATCTTACATCGTCCTATGCATATTTTGTAAATTATTGCCAGCATGCATTTTAAATTCAAAAATTGCTACTAAAAGCAGGCGCCTACCTGTATAACAAAAGGCAAGTCTTCAGTCTTTACATTGCAGGTCTTGAAAGCAGAGGGTTACAACAAGAGATCCCAGCGCAAATTCAAGCGCATGAGTCAAAGGAAATGAGGGGTGAAGGAAACAAAAGATACTTCCTCAGCAGCATCATCCCCAGCAGGTGAGTAAACAGCTCCAAAGATATCCCCAGCAGCCGAAAGAAAAGTAATACGACCCAGGGGGAAAGCAATTCTAAGACAAGATAATTCAGAAGAAAAGGTGGCCCAAGAGGCAATGCAGGAAGAAGAAAACGGTACAAAAGGCAAAAGAAGGTGATCATGGATAGGATGAAATTAGTGAGTTGTAGTCGAAGTCAGGGAGCCCGCCTGGAGAATGGAGTGGCGATTTAGTTTTGAAGTTGTAGTTGAAGTCAGGGAGCCCGCCTGAAGAATGGAGCGGCGATTTATTTTTGAAGTTGTAGTTGAAGTCAGGGAGCCCGCCCGAAGAATGGAGTGGCGATTTATTTTGAAGTTGTAGTTGAAGTCAGGGAGCCCGCCTGAAGAATGGAGCGGCGATTTATTTTGAAGTTGGTTAAGGAAAGCGGCAGAGTGTAACGGAAATCCCCAGCATGAATCAGAAGGAAGGCAAAAAAAAAAAAAAAAAAAAAAAAAAAAAAGGAGGCATGAAGCCAATCCAAAGTGCAAAAGTTGATGAAAGATGTGGTGTGCTCAAGACATGGCCGAGGTCACAAGCACAACATACCTGGTCTTGATCCGAAAAGCAGCACCTGCAACTAGCAAGTATCAAGGTTCAAATTTAGAGTCCGCATGAAGCACCAACCAATACTCAAGATCAAGCTTCAGAAGACTTATAGATAGGAATCTTGTAACTAGTGGCTGATAGGCTTAGTTAGTCTTTCTCATGTTTTGATTTTTGATGTAATAGCAGGACCACGGACCGGAACTTCGACGGACCGGAACTTCGATGGGACGGAACCTCGACGGAACGACACCTCGACTGGCTCTCCACCTCGGTTACCCCTTCCTCACTCACTTTCGAACTACACGTGGCCCGATTCCTTTATAGCCAAGGATATGTAGGCAGCTCAGATACAAGGGCTCGGTCACATTCCTATTCTCTTAGTTTAGTCCCTCCCAATAAGGGTCAGGTCAAAAATACTTGTCTAGTCGTTCTTTGTCTGAAAACTCTTTGTGTTTTCAGTCAAAGAGGGGCAGCTGTAAACACGTGATTTTTGACCCTCCCGAGATTTTTTATATTTTTAGCATAAAATATTTAGTTCAGGCATAATATAGCTATTTTAGATAATTTTGACTCTTTTACTTTATTTTTACCTTAAAATGAAAAATAACAAAAATATAGTTTTATTAATGTTTCGTAGTCATTTTTAAACTTGAAAAAAAAAATATAAAAAAATAGTTTTATTTTAATTACGAGTATTATAGTTATTTTGATTACCTGGGATTAATTAAATAACACCATTCTCGGTTCCGGGCAAAGAATAATATTCGGGTTCAAACTACCCGGTTTTATAATTTTCGGACATAGCCCGTAATAACCCGACACTACATTAAGGGGGAGGGATGGGAGAATGATTAAAAAATAAAAAGAATAAAAAACAAAAAGAAAAGACAAAAGGAGACACAACAAAGTGGGGAGGGGAAAATGCACACACATGCACACATGCACACATGCACAAAAAAAAAAAAAAAAAAATTAAAAAAGGGGTGCTGAGAATGGACGGACGGGCTTTATAAAATGGAAAAGGGGGGGGTCTTGAGGGGAGGTCTCTGGACGGCAAAAGAAACAAAGAGAAGGAGATTGAAAAAGAAAACAAAGGAGAAAGAAAAAGAAAGCAAAAAACGAGAGAAGAAAAGAAAGCAAAAAACGAGAGAAGAAAAGAAAGCAAAAGGAGAAGAGATTTCTCTTCTTCATTTTTAGCAAGAAAAAACGGGCAGCAAGCTTCAGCAGAAGCAAAAACGAAAAAAAAGAAAAAGAAGAGAAACGGGCAGCAAGAGAAGCAGTAAACATTTCTGTTGAGTTCGTCGTCATTCGTCGAGGTCCGGTACGTCGTTGGTTAGTCGCTGTCCTTGGTTCCAGTTTGGTTCGAGTTCTGTCCGGAAAGGTCGAGGTTTGAGATCGTCATAAAAGGTTCGTTTTCTCGTTGTGTACGTTGAAAAATATGCAGAAATAAAGGTGTTGTTCTTTTCCGATATTGTTCTTCTCGCTAATATTTTGGATCGTTTCGTATTTGATTTAGTTTCGTATGGTTCGGACTATTTTTGTAAATATATGATTTTGTTGAACATGCAATGTCGAAGTTAGCTAATGAAAATGACTAATCCTTCATATGCTCGCCAACTAGTTATGCTTTCATTGTTTATGTAATTGTTCACCATAGTCTTGAATTTGCTCACTTAGTTAGCTACTCGTATGTTTACTCGAATTGGTTATAGTTGAGCACGATGTTGTCACATTATGGAAACTGGTTCATTATTCTTTAACTGAACGATGTAATTAGATTAAAGGAATCGGGGTGCATTTCATGTGACCCGACTCCAATTTTGAACAAGGTTAAATAAAGCGTGTCGTGAACCACAAGTGCATTTCATGTAGTGTGGCTCGCAACATGTTTTAAATAATCTTGAATTAACTCTCAAATAAATATAGCGGAATGTAGTTTGCTTTTAAATTAGAATTAGAGTTATGCCTCGCCTAACAAAAATTGTACAAATCGCGGGGCCCTCATAAATGTATATGTAAAATATTTAGATTTCGAGATGTGCCGTTTCTTAGCGAATTTCCTGGCCTTCTCAAAAATGTAAATAAGTAATCGCTCTAGGCGCGTATTTTAATAATTTTACCTTCTTAAATAGGGGCGTGCATTTCATGCGGCCCAAATCCAAATCCCAAAATGTTGAATAAGAATGTGTCGAGGATCCGGGTGCATTTCATGTGACGTGATTCGAAACATATTTTTAGGCAACATTCTCTTTCGTAAATAATAATAATAATAAAAGCGGTAAAGGGATATTAATTTGCATTAAGTATATAATTGTAAAAATCAGATAAATAAGCCGAATATGACAGTTGAGCGACCGTGCTAGAACCACGGAATTCGGGAATGCCTAATACCTTCTCCCGGGTTAATAGAATTCCTTATCCGGATTTCTGGTTCGCGGACTGTTAAATAGAGTCATTCTTTTCCTCGATTCGGGATTTAACCGGTGACTTGGGACACCATAAAATCTCCCGAGTGGCGACTCTAAAATAATTAAAATAAATCCCGGAGCCCGCCTGGAGAATGGAGTGGCGATTTAATTTTGAGTAGTAAGTGAAGTCAGGGAGCCCGCCTGGAGAATGGGGTGGCGATCTATTTTAATTCGGTTGAGGAAAGCGGTTGAGTGTAACAGAAATCTCCGGCATGAATCCCAGTTCGTAAGCTGAGGGAGGCAACAAGGATCAGAACAGATAGATTCAGATTGCGAAGGAAAATAGTTCAAAGATCATAAAGAAGGAAACAATGGTCGGAGTTCGGCGATCAAGATAGGCCAAAATAACAATTGGCGGAAGAGGAGAAGCATCAGAAGGAACACCAAGTCAGACAGGATGACAAGGAGCGCGACAAGATCAAGTTAAAAAAGGATAGATAAGAACTTGTAGTACTGTAACTTAGTCTAGCTTTTTGTTTTTGTTGCTTAGTACGGTGTAACAAGGAGATCGGCTAAGCGGTGGTAGCAGCAGTAACAGCAGTAACAACAGTAACAGCAGTAACAGCGAGATCGCAACAGTCGTAGCTACCAGAACTTCCCGAACTACATTGACCTGATTCCCTTTTAGCCGGGGATATGTAGGAGACCTTTGAAGCAAGGTTCGGTCAAAACTTTTCCAAAATGCTTCATACGGAGTGCTCGAATGGGCAAAATCGCTTATATCCGCTCACTTATCTTTGCACGAAAACTTTGCGTGTTTACGTCAAATATCTTCATTGTGAGCACGTGATTTTTGCCTTACCTGAGAAGTACTCCCAGAAAATTCAAAATAAAAAAAAATAGTTTCGTGTTGGGCATGATTTTTGTGATTTTGTGTTATTTTATCTTTTTGTGTGCATGTTTATTTATTTAAACTAATAAAATACAAAAATATACATTAGGCTTTGCATTTTTTAGTGTTCAATATCAAATTATACGGTTTACATTCAAGTGATATGTAATTATGAGGGATAATTGTAGTAAAAAATAGTCGTGTTATAGGTTAGTATATATATATATATATATATATATATATATATATATATATATATATATATATATATATATATATATATATATATATATATATATATATATATATATATATATATATATATATATATATATATATATATACACACACATATACATATAATGCATCATGAAGAGTAGACTCGGGCCATATTTTAGTCCAAAAATTGGCCCAAACCCCTCACCCGTCCAGCCCACACGCTCCAGCCCAATACCCGCCCAGCATCAGAATGTAACGCTTGATCTGGACCGTTGGATTTTATTATCCAACGGCCCAGATTAATCTTTTAATTCCAATATACATTCAGGCTGAGGCTTAACCGAACGACACCGTTTGGTTATGGGAAGAGATCCTGGTCGTTGATCAAGTTTGATCCAACGATCGGGATTTAACCTTTTAAGTCATATATAAACCTCATAAACGCACCCCGCCCCCCCTTTCAGACCCCCCTTTTTACTACCCCGTACATGCGTAAGGTGTATAAATACACTTGTAGGGTATACCCCGATGCTCAATTACCCGAGACGGATAAAATAACGTAAGGGAAGGAGTTTTTCCAATTTAAGGACAATCGGTTCGGGATATATTTAGAGATTAATCAGAGTCGCCACTTGGGAATGACAGTGGTGTCCCAAGTCACCGGTTAATCCCGAATCCGAGGAATTTTGACTCTTAAAATGTCTGCGAAGCAGAGGTCCGGATAAGGAACTCTGTTAACCCGGGAGAAGGTGTTAGGCACTCCCGGATTCCGTGGTTTTAGCACGGTCGCTCCACTGTCATTTTTGACTTTTGTTTGACTCAGTTATAGATTTTAACAACATAATATGCTTTTGCGTTAAATATTATCTTTTAGGAATTTGCGACATCGCGGAAACACACCTCGAGTCATACCGCAACCAGTACGCCTATGACTTTTGGAGTATTTCGGCTTTGCCGAGATTTGGATTTGAGTCGCACCAAGTGCACACTCGTTCATAGGAAGGTATATTAAAATCGTGCCCTAAAGTAATGTCTATCGGCTTTTAAATCTTTTGGGAGAAGCTATGGAATTGGCTATTAGCTTTCCCGGGTCTATTTTGTGTTATATCATTTCTAAATGGGGGCCCCGGTGTTATTCGGGCGAGGCTCGTCCCAATTTAATTTATTAAGTTCGGTCCTATTCTTGTTTAACTACATTTTCTATTCATTGTTTTTACCTTAGTCGTATTACTATAATAATCCATGCCCGTTGAGATTTTACTAATTAATTGGGCTTGGTTCTTCAGCTTTGTACTGGACGTGTCCAAACAGTCTTCAGATTTCAACCCAGTCGAATAATACCATGGTTCAGGCCCACGAGATATTTTAGGCCCAAACCAGATTGCAATAATAATAGAGAATACGATACAGGTTGCATAAAGGCATAAATACTCAGAATTTGAAATGAAATCATATTACTTTTATTCATTATCAAAAATCAGTATACAAAGAGAACTTAAACAATAGCTATATATATATTCATGGCTAGAAATCCAGATTAATTGTTTGCTAAGAGGTACATTTGAGATACTGTCTTCTAAAAGATTAAGCTAAAAGATGATTCCATTAATTTATTCAAAGTATCAAAAGAGAACAGAAGATTAGGAGCAAATACTAAATATATTGCTGATCTTATTAGGAGCTAGACCCTTCATCACCAATCCATTCATCCTAATGAAATTGCTTCCCATTCATATTCGAACTTTTTGAGACGAGTTAATGGAACAAATTAGCTAGGTGAATTTATTGTTCTAAAACATGCATGTGAATTGATTCTAATTTTTAACGTGATTCCTAGTTCACTAGATGATAAGTGATCTACAATCAAGTTGTTATTACACTACTGATTTCTTCATGAAGTTTGTTAGCAGATTATTAACATTGCAAGTATTAACTTATGTTTTAAGTTTTCCTAATTAATCTAAGTGACAGGCTATCACGACTATACTACAGTTGGTACTACATTATTACATTGTCTTCGTTTCTGTCTTTTCTTTGCTACTGTCTACTACCACAAACAAATTACAGTATTACACTATAACTAAAAAAAACAACAATGAAATTAACTTGAATCTTCATTTATTTCATCAACAGCGCCACTACAACATCATTTATAAAGAAGTGTACCTGGATGAAACAGAAAATCGATGAGTTCTAGGGGAGAAAGAGTAAGCAATCAGCAGTGGACTCGAAGTAATGCAACAGAGAGATGAAAGCAGAAGGAACACAGCAACCCAGCAATCCAACAAACGAGCAGTGATTCACAGCAGAAAACCCAGAGAAAGTCCGATAGAAAAACCCAGAAGTCCTACTGTTGTATTGCTAGTTCTAAGCAAATCCTATTACTCTATTGCTATTTTATCTCTCAAGCTTTGTATGAATTTCAGCTTTGTGAGTTTTCAGATTACTCTTCAATGAAACCCCAATATTAGCTCAGATTGTTCTCTAGTGGAATCCCCCTTTTTTCAACTCTTTGAAGGTATATTTATAGTTAACCTTTAGGGTTGAATACTTGGGGAGGAAGTATGGGATTAATCCCACTTCCCCCCTCC
This sequence comes from Nicotiana noctiflora, assembly GCA_032618575.1. Lineage (NCBI taxonomy): Eukaryota > Viridiplantae > Streptophyta > Magnoliopsida > Solanales > Solanaceae > Nicotiana > Nicotiana noctiflora. The sequence continues at coordinate 16,083 of JASVEL010005830.1, forward strand.
TAAAATTTGTGAAATGTACACTCAACCCCCCAATTCTGTTACCAGAAATCCTTCCAGCATGTGCTGGAAGGTTCCAAAGATTCCTTTTAAGGGGTTTTTACTAGTATAGCCCTAAGGGATGGAGATTTTTACAGATTTCCCATTTTAGGGAGACCATTATACCCTTAAATCTCTGCAAAATTGCAGAAATCAGGGGTACAAATGACTCCCCTACCCTCTTATGTTTCACACTATTCACCATTTTACCTATTTGGTTTCCAATTATGCCCTGAATGCCACTGCTGATTTACTAGACCTGCCTAGGTTAATTTTCAGCTTCTTTGGACTTATTTAACTAATAGCCAGCCCTAGCATTAGTATTTAAGGGCTGGCCAGTTTTATCTCTAAGAGCTATTTCAATTTTAGCCACTTTTAAACTAATATCAGTCAGTTAAGACCAATTTATTCTTAATTAAAGCTAATTGCAGGCATAGCCTGCTTTGTTATTACGTTTAAACTATTTAAAAGTTAGCCAGTCTCAAGTTGAGACTTAGCTTGGGCTATCAAAGCCTTATACTGAACAGCTGGGCCCAAAACCTTTACAGGTTTGGCCACTTTGCTGTTCAGGGCTCAATATAGAGCCTGGGCTAGTCTGCATTTGCAGACATAGCCCTTTGCACAACCAGCCACTGTTTTAAGGTGGACTGTGTGTTAGGGCTCACAGAATTGGTCAACCCTTTGCAAGGTTGACCATTCTTAGGCCAATTATTAAACCTATAGCCTAATTATGATCATTTTCAGTTTTAGTCCTATTTCAAAACTAACCACTTTCATGGAACTAGTACTAACAGCTATAACCAATCTTCCTAAGCATAATAGACATCAACAGTGTTCATACTTAACATAAAACTATTGCAAACTTAACCATTTCAACATATAATTGCACATATAACACATGAAGTCAAATATTGTTCATTAATCAATCAAAATTCAGAAGTAAGGTTTGATAATGTTGAATCTCAACTAATCAACTTACATAACTTGAAATCATGCAGCAACATGGCAATTAACATCAATTAGGCTAAGTAACAGTCCTCTCATGCTAGATGATATACTGAAAAACCCTACAACACTTAGCATTTATGGATATAGACACTGAATTCCCAGAAACCAGTCAACATGGTTCAACTAACCTAAGCAGGGTAATTAGGATTCATTTTTAAGTGCTACCCTAGCTTGATATATGCATGTTAAGAGTGGGGATGAAGAATAGGAAAGCCATGAAGAAGCAAAGAATAACATTCCTAAATCTAGCACAAGTGCATGACAAATGAGATGAAGATGATGACAAGAAGAACATGGAGAAACAGTGAAAAGAGAAACCTAAGTCTATCATATGAGGGTAACATGAAGAGAAACAGACCCCAAATTGGCATACTCATTCATCAAATAGAACATATGAGGGATGATATGACAAGAATACTAGACTTGCACTAAAAATGAACAAAAATAAGACCACCAGCATGTGAACAAAGAAGTGAACCCCAAATTAAGGACAGGATAAGAGATGAATAAAGGTTGCCAAGCTTTACCAAGACTAAACACAGAAAGGGAAACAGTAGAGATACTGCAAGCCAATAAAAGTAATCTAATGCACATCATGAGTGACAATGAAAGACAAGCAAAATATCAGAATCAAAACATGCATGATGACAGAAGAACTACTGAAAACTACAAGGTGAGGGACCTCAATACTATAGTAGACAAAGAAACACTAGGACATCAACATAAAACTACCAGCCATAGAATACTAAAAGAGAACAATTGAACTAATTAAGCCAAAAGAAACAGAGAAGATAGATAGTCATGATATTTGCAAGCCAACAATCAAGAACCAGTGTACTCAGCAGAAACAGAACACACATATGAGGATGAAATGGAAATAGAACCCTTATATTAAACATGCAGTCTCATAACACAAGAAATAACATACAAAGATTAACAAGATAAAGAAGAACAGGTCTTTTAAATAGAAAAACAAACAAATAAACTAAAACTCTTCAAAGATTAATAAAAATCCTAGTTCATGCGACTAATTGATCAAAAACATGCTAAGCACACAGAAATAACAGGAAAATAGCAAGCAAAACAAGTAAACAAAGCAAACAGAAAAGGGGAGGTACTTAGCTTGCGGGGACTGTCCCCCGAGCTTCCTATTCCCTTCACTCCTCAACCTCTCTCGAACTCTCTCTGACTTCTTTTATTCCTTCTTTTTCTTTTTCTTATTCTTTTCCAGATCTCTTTTTTTTGATTTTCTTTTCTGATTTTCTTCTAAGGCTCAAAAGGGGAAGCCTTTTTGATTTTCGATTGCAGAGGGATGTTTTGGAGGTGGTAAAGGTGAGGTCTTGATTGGGGTTCGAACTTGGGGTCGCCGGAGTTAGGGTTCCGACGACCTTCTTCGGGATATTCGAGGCGTTCCGGTTTGATTCGAGGGTGACCAGTGGTATGAGTGGATAGATCATGAAAGGAGGAAGAGATTGGCATTAGTTTTAGGCAGTGGTTCATTGTTTGGGTGGTCACCGGTGTAACTCCGGTGACCGGGGTTTTGAAGAGCAAGGGTTTTTTCTGGGTTCTTGGGTGTGTTTTGAGTGAAGAAGAACATGGGAGAGATTAGAAGGGCCGGCGACCACCGTGGAAGGTGGTGGCCGCCATGGCCGCCTAGGGCTTCTGGACGAAGAATGATGAAGAGGTGAGGGAGATGAAGAGGAAACAGGGCGGCGTCTCTAGGGTTTGAAGGGTGAAATGAGCGGCCCCCTTCAGACAAGGCCTTTATATAGGCCACATATACGAGATAATCTCGACCGTTCATTGAAGGAGATCAACGGCTGAGGACGGGCGTTACTAAAACGCCGTCGTTCCGTCGCTTATGAGACCCCAACCTTCGACCCTTGGATTGAATAAAATGGACGGCCAAGATCAATCGTCACATGTTAATTAATTAAATAAACCAACTAATTATTGGGGCCGTTGGATTAAAGCGATGGATGGCTGAGATTGAATCTCCCATTAACGGGTCCGGCCTGACCTTTGGGCTAATGGACTGGGCCACCAATTTGGACTTTCAGTTGGCCCAGTTTATTTACACAGCATATATATTTTTGTATTTTCTGATTTTAATAATTTTTTATGCACTTTTCTTTTATATTTTTTTTTCTTTTCTTTTTATGAAAAATTATAAATCCTAATTTACTACCTACTCTAATTTCCTAGTATTTTTTGGTAATTTTCTGCTATTTTTCCTAATTTCTACTACTTAAGCTATTTTACTAATTTCCTAATTAACTAAACTAACAAATTACTTACTACTATTTTTTGATTTTTCTAATTTCTTACTTATTCAAATACACAAAAATATAACTAATTTCAAGCAAAACAAGTAATTGCACTCAAAAACCTATTTATTTTAATTTTGGAATTTAAAGGCTTAGTGCAAAAATCATGTGCTCACAGCTGCCCCTCTTTGCTCGGGAACACGAAGAGTTTCAGTGCAAAGATAAGTGAGCAGTAATGAGAGATTTTTGCACTTCGGCGTATTCCGTGAAAGCATTTTTTGAAAACCTTTTGACCGCACCCTGCTTTAGAGGTTGCCTACATATCCCTGGGCTAAACAGGAATCAGGTCAGTGTAGTTCGGGAAGGTCTGGCAGTTTTAAAAACTACCAGACTCACTGTTGCATTGACACTGTTGAGATCTGCTGACTTACTCCTTATTACACCGGGGAAAATGTAAAATGAAGAAGCTATTCTAAGCTAAGATCCTACAATTACAATTGTTCCTAATCTAGCTTTTGCTCTTCTTCCCTTTCCGGTGATGCAGAATCTTCCTTTTTTTGTTGATTTTCTTGTTTTTCTTGATGACTCTTTTTTGTTGATTTTCTTGTTTTTCTTGTTGACTCTCTTTTCGTTGATTTTCTTGTTTTTCTTGATCCTGAGCTGAACCTGCTCAAAACAAGACAACAAACTACCTCTTTTTTTTCTTTTTCTGCCCTAGTGTGGGCTTTTAACTGTATAAACCATGAAGTGCAAAAAAATATTCCCGTATTTGAAGGTGGGCGCCTAACAGAAATTTAAACGTGCAATGCGAATGCAGAAAATATTCCCGAATTTGAAGGTGGGCGCCTAACATAAATTTAAACGTGCAATGCGAATGCAGAAAATATTCCCGAATTTGAAGGTGGGCGCCTAACGGAAATTTAAACGTGCAATGCGAATGCGAAAAATATTCCCGTATTTGAAGGTGGGCGCCTAACGTAAATTTAAACGTGCAATGCGAATGCGTAAAATATTCCCGTATTTGAAGGTGGGCGCCTAACAGAAATTAAACGTGCAATGCGAATGCAGAAAAGTATTCCCGTATTTGAAGGTGGGCACCTAACAGAAATTAAACGTGCAATGCGAATGCAGAAAAGTATTCCCGTATTAGAAGGTGGGCACCTAACAGAAATTAAACGTGCAATGCGAATGCAGAAAAGTATTCCCGTATTAGAAGGTGGGCACCTAACAGAATTTAAACGTGCAATGCGATGCAGAAAATATTCCCGTATTAGAAGGTGGGCACCTAACAGAAATTAAACGTGCAAATGCAAATGCATTCCCGCAACCTGAGGACTGGGGGGGTGGATTTTGAAAGATGTTACCTTCCTCTTTTTGGTATTTTCTTTTTACCAATTATCTCTAGCCCGTGAATTTCTTCACTTATTGGCGAACTTCTCTTTTTGGTATTTTCAATTTTCCACATTGGTCACATTCACTTTAAAGTGATTAGTGACAATTTGTTCTTGCATGAAACAAAATTTATTAGATATAAACTGCTGGCAACTGGCATCTGCCGTCCCCGCTTCTTATTGCTTCCTTTGTTTTTGCTTTTCTGATGTTGCATGACTTCTAACTGCTTGTCCCACGCAAACTCTTTTGTATTTTCTCATTTTTCCATTTTTGTTTTGTTTTCCTTTTTCTTTGGCCATGTTTGCCAAGCTTCTTTATTCTCCTCCCCGATCTTCTATCCTTTCTGATCCAGTGTTGTTTCAACTTCCGTTATCAGGAGCTGGTAGTTAGCTCTCAAAAGGGTAAACAATGAAATGCAGAAAAAATGGAAGAGAGGTAAGGGTGTTTTGGAGAGATGACAGAACTTATCTGGGTATTTGCTGGCTGATTCCGCTGACCATGCCATGTATTTAAACTCTGACCCAGCTCGTTCCAATCATTATTCTGACTCTGAATTGCCTTTGACCCAAAACCGATACTCTTTTTTGTTGCCTTTTCTCTTTTGATAGTCCTCACGATCGCCTTACGGTGCCTCGAAAGGTTTTCACCAATAAGACTCTCTCATTTATTCTCTCTCAGCCTCACAATCGTCATGCAGTGCCGTTAAAGGTTTTTACTGACAAGACTCTCTCATTTTTACTTCTCTCAACCTCACGGTCGCCTCACGGTGCCGATTAAGGTTTTCACCGATGAGACTCTCTCATTTTTTTTATTTTTTATTTTTGTTTCTTTTGTCTTTTATTTTTCTGTACCACTGATGTTGTCCGATGTTTCACTCCTCCTTCGCTGTATTTGTTATCATTTCAAAATTGATCAGAAGGTCTTTCTTTGGACTATAACGTGGCTTTTGGACGGGTTAAGAAAGAAAGATATAAAGGCTCAAAATTTCAACGAGGGTTAAAAATATTTACAACTCTCGAAATTATTAAAACATAACTTCTGCCCCAGTTTCAATATGTGGGGAATTTTTTGGATTTTTCCTTTATTGTGACTGAACCTCAGAGAGGCTGCCTACGTACCCTTTCGGGATCAAGTCAGACGTAGTTCATCCAACTTCATAAGTTAGATGGATTTCTTTTTGACTTTTTCCCGATTTTTGTCTTTTTCTTTTTTTTTCATTTCATTTTTTTTCATTTTTTTTTCCTTTTTCCCATCATTTCATTTTTCATTCTGGCAATTTCGATCTTATTGCATTAGAGCGATTCCGAGAGAGGGATATGAAAGAATTCATTCATTGAGGCTCAAAGGGGTTAACAATGGATAAAGTGTTTGGATAGAGAATAAAATGCCTTCGTCATTTCAATTCCAAAATCACAACAAAATACAAAACATACAATTGAAAAGGAATCATACATAGTATCTTTTGACCGCATCTGAATTGATAGCAGTCTCTACGCACTTTCCTTCAACATTAGTTAAGTATAACGCTCCATTGGACAACACCCGTGATACCACGAACGGTCCTCGCCAATTCGGTGCAAACTTACCTTTTGGCTCTGCCCAATGTGGTAAGATACGCCTCAATACCAATTGTCCAACTTCAAACTTTCGAGGTCGTACCTTCTTATTATATGCTCTGGCCATTCTCCGCTGATACAACTGTCCATGGCAGACTGCGGCCAATCTCTTTTCATCAATCAAATTCAACTGTTCTAACCGGGCCTTTACCCATTCATCGTCATCTATCTCAGATTCGGCTATAATTCGCAATGACGGTATTTCTATTTCTGCGGGTATAACAGCCTTCGTTCCATACACCAGGGTATAAGGTGTGGTTCCGATAGAAGTACGTACCGTCGTGCGGTAACCCATGAGAGCAAAGGGTAACTTTTCATGCCACTGCCTGGATCCCTCCACCATTTTCCGGAGAATCTTTTTGATGTTTTTATTTGCCGCTTCTACTGCACCATTTGCCTTCGGCCTGTAAGGTGTGGAATTACGGTGCGTGATCTTAAACCTTTCACAAACTTCTGCCATGAGATGACTGTTTAAATTGGCTCCATTGTCTGTGATAATCACTTTGGGGATTCCAAATCGGCATATGATATTCTCGTGCACAAAATCCACCACCGCTTTCTTCGTCACCGCCTTGAATGTCTTAGCTTCGACCCACTTGGTAAAATAATCAATTGCAACCAGGATAAACCTGTGCCCATTAGAAGCGGCCGGATCTATTGGGCCGATGACATCCATGCCCCAAGCAACAAAGGGCCAGGGTGCTGACATTGTGTGCAACTCATAAGGCGGGGAGTGGATCAGATCCCCATGTACCTGGCATTGATGGCATTTCTTTACATACCTGATACAATCACGCTCCATCGTGAGCCAGTAGTACCCTGCTCTCAGAATCTTCTTTGCTAACACATATCCGCTCATGTGGGGTCCGCATACTCCAGCATGTACTTCAATCATAATTTCATCTGCTTGTTGCGCGTCCACACATCTCAATAAGCCCAGATCTGGTGTCCTTTTGTATACCACTCCTCCACTGAAGAAAAATCCATTGGCTAGACGCCTGATGGCTCTCTTTTGGTCTCCTGTGGCTTGCTCCGGGTATTTGCCAACTTTCAAGTATTCTCTAATATCATGATACCACGGCTCTCCATCCGACTCTTCTTCCACAACGAAGCAATAAGCATTCTGATCTCGGACTTGGATCTGGAGCGGATCTATGTATGTCTTGTCCGGATGATGCAACATAGAGGACAATGTGGCCAAAGCATCTGCAATCTCATTGTGCATTCTCGGGATGTGCTTGAACTCTATAGCCTGGAATCTTTGAGACAACTCGTGTAAACAATACCGATATGGTATCAATTTCAAATCTCGTGTCTCCCATTCCCCTTGAATTTGGTGTACCAAGAGATCCGAGTCACCCATGACCAAAATCTCTTGAATGCCCATGTCAATCGCCATCCTTAATCCCAAGATGCACGCCTCATATTCGGCCATATTGTTGGTACAGAAAAATCGAAGCTGAGCTGTGACGGGATAGTGTTGACCCGTACTTGAAATAAGTACCGCTCCGATACCAACGCCCTTGCTGTTGACGGCTCCGTCAAAGTACATTTTCCATCCTGGTCTCTTATCTTGCTCCATCTCCTCGACAAGCATTGCCTCTTCATCCAGAAAGTACGTCTTCAATGGCTCATATTCATCATCCACCGGATTTTCGGCTAAGTGGTCCGCAATAGCTTGTGCCTTCATTGCCGTACGAGTTACATAGATAATGTCGAATTCCGTGAGCAGAATCTGCCATTTGGCCAGTCTTCCCGTAGGCATAGGCTTCTGAAATATATACTTGAGAGGATCCAACCGTGATATCAAGTACGTAGTGTATGCTGACAAATAATGCTTTAGCTTCTGAGCCACCCAAATCAATGCACAACAAGTTCTTTCCAATTGGGTATACTTCACCTCGTAAGATGTAAACTTTTTGCTGAGGTAGTAGATGGCTTGTTCTTTCTTGCCTGTCTCATCATGTTGACCCAGTACACAACCGAAAGAGTTGTCAAGCTCTGTCAAGTACAAAATCAGAGGTCACCCCGACTCTGGAGGAACTAACACTGGAGGATTGGCCAAATATTCCTTGATCCTGTCGAAGGCTTCCTGACATTCGTCGGTCCATTTCATCGCTGCATCTTTCTTCAACAACTTGAAGATTGGCTCACATGTTGATGTCAACTGAGCGATGAACCGACTGATGTAATTCAACCTTCCTAATAAGCTCATGACCTCCTTCTTGTTCTTCGGCGGAGGTAGACTTTGAATAGCCTTGATCTTTGATGGATCCAGTTCAATACCTCGCCGGCTCACAATAAACCCCAGTAGTTTCCCTGAAGGCACTCCAAAAGCACATTTCGCCGGATTGAGTTTTAGATTGTACCTCCGGAGTCTTTGGAAAAACTTCCTTAAATCTTTCACATGATCAGGTTGTTTTCTGGACTTTATGATGACATCATCCACATATACTTCAATTTCTCGATGCATCATATCATGAAACATTGTGGTCATTGCCCTCATGTAAGTTGCCCCGGCATTCTTTAATCCAAACGGCATTACTCTGTAACAGTACGTTCCTCAAGGTGTAATGAAGGCAGTTTTCTCAGCATCTTCTTCGTCCATTAGGATCTGGTGATAACCTGCATAACAGTCCACAAACGAACCGATCTCATGCTTGGCGCAATTATCGATCAATATGTGAATGTTTGGCAATGGGAAGTCATCCTTCGGACTGGCTTTGTTGAGGTCTCTATAGTCTACACACACTCTGGTTTTGCCATCTTTCTTTGGGACCGGCACAACATTTGCCAACCAGGTGGGGTATTTGGTAACTCTTATGACCTTTGCCTCAAACTGCTTATTCACCTCTTCCTTTATCTTCACGCTAATGTCCGTTTTGAATTTTCTCAGCTTTTGTTTCACTGGCCGGCATTCCGAGTAGATCGGCAACTTGTGTACCACTAGATCTGTGCTAAGCCCGGGCATGTCATCATAGGACCAGGCAAAGATGTCCTTAAATTCATGTAACAACCTTATCAATTCATCCCCGAGGGGTGCCTCCAAATGCACACTAATCTTTGTTTCTCGGACATCATCTTCGCTCCCCAAATTTACAGATTCCGTATCACTCAGATTCGGCTTGGGTTTTTCCTCGTATTGTTTCATGTCCTTACTTATTTCCTCCAGGGCTTCCTCATCCTCACATTCTATTTCACTATCTTCCTCGATTTCTTGTATAGTAGCGTGATTGTCGGAACTGGGTCTAGAATCCTTCACGCATGACATGGCATTGGAATCAACACATGCAAAACTGTACAAAAGGAAAAATAAAGAAAAATAAGGCAAAAGTGAAGAAAAAGGAAAAACTGCATTTCATTAATAAAAGAAACGAACAATGTTCGGGATACATGGTGATGATTTTTTTTTTCATGAGGGGGAATGGGGAAATTATAAAATAACAACTTTCGGGGAAACAATGATGAAATTTTGAGCTAACTACCAAGACTCCTTCCGGATAAGGAAAGGAGTAGCTTCCCAATTGTTCAATGTGACTCGGGGCCCCACAAATTGCACGTCCATGTTGCTCGTGCCTTCCCCTGCTTCAATCGTATTCACCTCCCAGAACAACTTCTTAAAACCAAACATTTCTTCATCAAGTTGTGTCTCAATGCACTTTGCTGCAGCAGATGGTTGATGTTTTGTACCAGGCCTGATAAAGATGTCGGATAATTTGGGTATGGGTTTGGGCAAGGTCCAGTTTCTCTTGGCTTTAGAGGCTCTTTGGATATCGGCAAAGGTGGGTTTGAACCCTAAGCCGAATGTGCCTTTATTCTCCGGAAGCTGAACTGGTTGAGTGACTCCCTGCAGTGTTTTGCCTAATCCCCTCCCCGGTGCAAATCCGTTTTTCAGCATTTCTCTGGCCACCATTACAGCAGTTGGTGCCAACATCGGGGTTGATAGCTTTTCTCCTTCAGCAACTCTATTCACCTCAACAACATCCGTCACTTGGTAGACCCAAGGACCCCGATCCCCATCGGTACCGTCGAAAGGTGCTACCACATTACAAGCATTTTCCTCTCCGTGTACAACAATCTCTTGCTGCTCCCATTCAAACTTGACCATCTGGTGTAGAGAAGATGGTACCGCTTTGGCCGCATGAATCCGGGGTCGACCTAACAGCAGGTTATATGATACGGCAATATCAAGCACCATGAACTCCATCGTAAAATCAACGGGACCGATGGTCACTTCCAAAATAATATCTCCCAACGTGTTCTTACCTCCGCCGTCAAATCCTCTCACATTGATATTGTTTCTCCGGATTCTGTCCGGGCTAATGTTCAGCTTCCCTAGAGTTGACAGCGGGCAGATGTTCGCGCTCGATCCATTGTCAATCAATACCCTGGTCACGACTGACTCTTCACTCTTTACCGTGAGGTACAATGCTTTATTGTGTTCAGTTCCTTCCACCGGCAACTCCCTATCAGAGAAGGTGATTCTATTGGACTCGAAAATTTTGCTGGTAATCTTCTCCAAATGACACACCGAAATCTTCTCCGGAACATGAGCCTCATTTAGAATCTTCATAAGAGCCTTCCGGTGCTCCTCTGAATGTATCAACAAAGATAACAAAGAAATCTGGGCCGGGGTCTTTCTTAACTGCTCAACCACTGAGTACTCTTGCGACTTCATTTTCTTAAGAAATTCCTCTGCTTCCTCCTCCGACACTGGCTTCTTCAGTTGACTTTCTTTTACCGTTTTCATCTTTCTCAGTTCCTCTGAAGCAAAACACCTTCCGGATCGAGTAAGTCCATGCGTTTCATTAATTTCACCAGAAATCTCTTTTCCCTTGTAAACTACTGTTACCTTATTATAGTTCCAAGGCACGGTCTTCGTATTCACCACTGGCATTTGTACTACTGGTTTTATGATCACTGGCTCTGCACTTGCTCCTTTCACAGTTACGATCGTCTTTGCACCTGGAACTACCACCTTTAAACCTCCCATCACTACCGGCTTTGGTTTCTCAACAATTGCTTCCTCTTTCACAATTTCTTTCTCTAACTTGTCACTCGACTTTATCATCATGACGGCCTGAGATGGTTTTTGATTGCCATCACCCTGCACCAGTTCTATCATATTCGTTTCGTGATGATTCGGCAATGGATTCTGGGTAATGTTTGGGGCCTCGGGAGCCTGCACTTCAATTCTCCTCTCATCGATAAGATCTTGAATGGCATTCTTTAATTGCCAACACTTCTCGGTATCGTGGCCCAACGTTCCTGAACAATATTCACATCTGACAGAAGAATCAAGATTTTTCGGGGGTGGGTTCGGGTTTTTTGGTGCGATTGGTCTCACCATCCCCAATTCTTTCAACCTGTGGAAAAGACTGGTATATGACTCTCCGAGAGGAGTGAATGTTCTTCTTGCTTTGTTTCTCCAATCAGCGTCCGGCTTGGGTCTATTCTGGTTTCGGTAAGGTTTAGGGGTTGGGTATGTGTTTTGGGTATGGTACACATTGTGTGGAGCTTGAGCTCTCCACACGTGGGGTGGTGGTGGTGGATAAGCTTGGGTTTGAGGGTGATGGTAATGTGGTACGGTCGGTGGGTATGGTGGTGGTGGTGGGTTATATGGGCTTGGTGCATTGTAGGGATTTGGCGGGTAAGATGGTGGTGGTGGATTATATGGGGTTGACGGGCTTGGTGGGTGTTGGCGGTAAGGTCTGGGTGGGTTATAATGTGGGTTGCGACTCCAGGGCCTGCTTTCAACGGTTGCCACTTCTTCTTTCTTCTTCTTTCCCATCACTCCTCCACTTCCACTCTGTATAGCTTGATTGGTGGCTTTGATAGCCGAAAAACTCATAATTTTGTTTGTCTTCAAACCCTCTTCTACAAAACTTCCCATTTTCACAACTTCGTTGAAACTTTTTCCAATTGCCGACACTAGATGGCCGTAGTAGGTTGGATCCAAAGCTTGCAGAAAACAATCCACCATCTCTCCCTCTTTCATCGGTGGATCCACTCTAGCGGCCTGTTCCCTCCATCTAAAACCGTATTCTCTAAAGCTCTCTCCTGGCTTTTTCTCCAGCTTGGTAAGGGATAACCTGTCGGGTATGATCTCCAGATTGTACTGAAAATGACTAGCGAAAGCTTGTGCTAAATCATCCCAAACGAACCATCTTGTATGGTCCTGTCGGGTATACCATTCCAGCGCTGATCCACTCAAACTTTGGCTGAAATACGCCATCAACAATTCATCTCTACCTCCCGCGCCTCTCATCTTGCTACAATATCCTCTTAGATGAGCTACCGGATCCCCGTGTCCGTTGTACATGTCGAACTTGGGCAACTTAAATCTTGCAGGAAGCTGCACCTCGGGGAACAAACACAGGTCTTTGTAGGCTACACTTACTTGCCCTCCCAGCCCTTGCATATTGCGAAAAGCGTTCTCGAGACTCTTCACCTTTCGAGCCATCTCCTCCTGCCCGGCACTAGCTTCTATCATGGGAGCGTGAGACTCGTGTTGTCTGAAAGTAGGCTCCGGGGGGTAGTAGTGAGAATCGTGGATATGAAACATTGGTTCGCTAGAGGATTTGTGGATAACAGCGGGCGGAGGTGCCACATATACAGGAGCAACTTGTGGAACCTGAGGTGGTGTTTGCTTGGCTGGAGGTGGTGGTATCTGGGAGGTGGAAGCATAGTAGTGAGGGTAATCGGGGTAGGTGGAGGATGAGTTCAATGTTGGTGGCTCGGGGTTAGGATTGGCTGGAGGGACATATGCAGGGTTAGCAGGGTAGGCTGGTAGTGGTTGACCTCTCGACCAAGCCTGGTACATTTCAGCCATCTGTTGTCTTAACTTGTACATTTCTTCTTTCATCCCTGCCACATCCACGATCTCTTCTTCGTGAGCAGGGTCTACAATGGTTGCCTCGATCTCCTGGGATACAGCCTTTGTCATCTTTTTGTACCTGGTGTTGTATGGGTGGGTAGCCAGTATGCCAGTTGCCTAGAAAATCTGGACTCACAAACATCAACACTCGTTAGTTGTTAGCGCATAAATAAGATGCAACGACTTTAAAAGCAAATACATTTCCTCGAATCGTTATGCATCATCCCGGCCGCTGCTATTTCAATCATCTTTTTCTTTTTTCTTCTTTTTCTTTTCTTTCTTTTCTTCTTTTCTTTTTGCTTTTTCTCTTTTCTTGCTTTTTCTCTTCTCTCTTTTTGCTTTTTCTTCTTTTCTTGCTTTTTCTTTTCTCTCTTTTTCCTTGCTGTTTTCATAATCACGCTCCTATTTATTTGCCTAGCGGAGATGAAGGAAATGACATAAAGTAAAAGAATTGGTAACAACACTTTGTTTTCTCATTGATAAGTCAAAACCTTGATTACAAAGCAATGTTTAAGAAGAAGAATAAGAAAAAGAAAAATAAAATAAAAGACGATGCATGACCTAAGAGTACATTAATGCACCTAGTGCCCGCGAGGCATCGTTCGGCCTTGCCGCGGGCCTATATGCTAAACCCCTTTGAAGCTTATCCAGGTCGGCCATGACTTGTTGTACAAAATACTTCACTGCAGATACAAAAGTCCTCCGAGTCATATCTTCACAAAGCTGAGTCTTTCGGGTGATATACTGGGCGATGCGAACAATCTTTTCCCTGATGACCCCTTTTTCTTGCAATAGACGGCTTATTTGCTGATTGCGAGCGTCCAAGACATGTTGGTTGTCCTTTTGCACCTGTTGTAGCTCCAATTTTAATCTAGCCATGGTTGTGTAGCAATATTCTCTTTCTTCCTCAAGATCTTTGATAATCTTGTTGCTCTTGGCCGTGGCTGAGATCATTTTCTTTCTAAGCTGAGCTATTTCAACATCATGCTTGCCTTGTAGCTGCCGGACAAACTTGGCTCTTTCCTCGGCGTCTTTGTCCATTTGCTTCCGAGCCTTGGCTAACTCTTTTTCAGCTACGTCCAAATCAAAGCCGTAGTCATTCACTTTCCGCCGGAGAATCTCACTTAACTTTTCATCCCGGGCTGAACGGACTGGAGTCTCGGATGCAATTTTCATTTGAGCTATTTGAGCCTTCAACATATCATTTTCTTTTTTCAGCCGTTTCTTTTCCCCTTCATCGGATGCTGCTTGTAAGCCGCTTTCGAAATGAAGATTTCTCAGTTTATCTTCCAACAGACTGATTTTTGCCTTATATTCCTTTTCCTTGGACGCCCATTTCAGATTTTCCTCGGATTGCTCTATCAAGTCTTGCAAGTGAGGTCTCTTTGAAAGACGTTCGTGTTCAACCCCTCGTCGGTACCAGGTGGAGTATCCAGGTGATATCTCCCCTCTTGCTCTATTCGGCACACAAGTATCAATCTTCAGATTTTGGCATTCGTTCCAGATTTGCCGGATTTTTGCTTCCGGGAATTGCCCGTCCGGACCAATCTCCACAGCTTGCACACTGAGATCCCCATCTCTTGGAATAATCTGACACCGACCCAACTGTCGCAGGGCTCTGTACGGGGCATAGGGTTGTATACTCTTCAAACCCATGATCAAAAACGGCGATCCCTCCGTTGGCATGTATATCACCTCGTCAAGAGGTAACCAGTCATACGTCCAATCAATTTGACCGTCAGTTAGTGATCGAAGATACACAATCCAGCCTTGGACTCCCTCGGGCAACTTTTCTTCTTTTGTCCTCGCATTGAACTCTTCCAAACATGTCCGATCGGCCGAACCATAGCTCGAGAAGGAAGGGTGGTGGCACAAATGCTCAATTAGCCAGATCTGCAAGATCAAGTTACACCCTTCGAAGAAAGTTGCCCCTGCTTTGCACGCAGTCAGAGCACGATAGATATCCGCAACAATCATCGGGGCCAGAGTACAGTTTTCTTGTACTATCAGTGTGGAAGCTACCCCGGCGACTTTGATATTGATATGTCCATCTTTCCTCGGGAATACAACAACTCCGAGAAATGCCACCAAAAATGCGAACCTCCGGTGTTCTTCCCACTTCGCCCGGTTGGACTTGCAACATAGCTTGTTGGTAGGATCATTGAAACCCCCGACATGTCCAAACCTATTGTAGATGAAACTTAAAGAACAAAACCCGTCGGCCAAATCTTCATTATGAACATTCCGGGCAATTTTCAAAGAGTCGAGGAAGCGATGCACTGTCACCGTCCTCGGAGATACTGGGTATTTTCCTTTCAGCGGAACCTCGGTCTTCCCAATGTAAAAGGCAATCTCCTCCAAAGTTGGGGTAAGCTCAAAATCTGGGAAATGAAATACGTTGTGTGCCGAATCCCAAAACGAGACCAACGCCCTGATTACATCACCCCGAGGAACTATTTCGAGTAACCCCGTAAGGCCCTTCAAGTACTTTTTGACCCAATCTTGACCATCGGATCCCATGTCCTGCCACCATAACCTCAGCTCCAAAGGGATTTTATTTAGGGAAAATTGTTCATTCATCATCGTGCTCGTCCCGCACATTTATTAAGGTGATTTTATTTAGAAAAGGAAAAATCTTTTTCAATGCAAGTTTTCAATTTTTGAATGAAAGAAAAGAAAAATGATTTTTCGAAGTGGCCATTTTTTTTTTTTTTTTTCTTCCGTCGTCCTTTCGGAACATTCGGCCATTTCCAAAAATAGCAATCACCTCGATTATTTGAAAAGAAAATCTTTTTGGTCTTTTTCTAAAAGTGTGGTTGGACCCGTTTAAGGGTTGCCTACGTATCCCACCTAATGGCGAGAATCAAACCTGCGTAGTTCGGTCAGATTATTTGACCACTTATTTCAAAAATGTTCCACCTATTTTTTTCAAATCTTCAATTTTTCCTTGTACCTATTTTCTACAAATCATTATTTTCCTCTCTCTCTTTTTCCTTTTCCAACACTTTTCCAATCTCGGGATTTTCGCCGGTCCGCATAACGATCAAGGACAATAAAATGCAACACATAGCATGCTCGGTCTTTCAATACCGGTCACCTGTCCTAGACGGACCCAACCCCTGTGTTGAGTCCCCTAAGTCAGACATGATGCAAATAATCGTCCTAGACCTATGTTCAAAATCTTACGGTTTCATAGATTGCTAGACCGTGTACCCGAGCGGACAACTCGAATCGAGGAGGGGCCTACGTA
Source organism: Nicotiana noctiflora (assembly GCA_032618575.1). Lineage (NCBI taxonomy): Eukaryota > Viridiplantae > Streptophyta > Magnoliopsida > Solanales > Solanaceae > Nicotiana > Nicotiana noctiflora. The sequence continues at coordinate 32,529 of JASVEL010005830.1, forward strand.
CCGGTGACCCGCGGAGTCAATCGGCTTTGTAACTTATCCGGCCTCTGTTTTCTTAGTTTAAGGTGACTTTAACAGAAAGGGGAGTCTCAACCAGTAAGCACATCCCCGGGAGAGAAGAGAGAAGGGTTTTCGGCACAATTTTATATACAATCCACATAATATCAAAGCGATAAAGCACATAGCATGTTATTCAAATCATATAATGAAGTCAAATAAAAATGCGAACGGCAGTTCTAAGGAGCTCGAGTTCTTAAACCCCGAAATCGAAATTCAGGGTTGGATTCCCCAGCAGAGTCGCCAGAGCTGTCACACCTCCCTTTTTACTACCCCATACATGCGTAAGGTGTATAAATACACTTGTAGGGTATACCCCGACGCTCAATTACCCGAGACGGATAAAATAACGTAAGGGAAGGAGTTTTTCCAATTTAAGGACAATCGGTTCGGGATATATTTAGAGATTAATCAGAGTCGCCACTTGGGAATGACAATGGTGTCCCAAGTCACCGGTTAATCCCGAATCCGAGGAATTTTGACTCTTAAAATGTCTGCGAAGCAGAGGTCCGGATAAGGAACTCCGTTAACCCGGGAGAAGGTGTTAGGCACTCCCGGATTCCGTGGTTTTAGCACGGTCGCTCCACTGTCATTTTTGACTTTTGTTTGACTCAGTTATAGATTTTAACAACATAATATGCTTTTGCGTTAAATATTATCTTTTAGGAATTTGCGACATCGCGGAAACACACCTCGAGTCATACCGCAACCAGTACGCCTATGACTTTTGGAGTATTTCGGCTTTGCCGAGATTTGGATTTGAGTCGCACCAAGTGCACACTCGTTCATAGGAAGGTATATTAAAATCGTGCCCTAAAGTAATGTCTATCGGCTTTTAAATCTTTTGGGAGAAGCTATGGAATTGGCTATTAGCTTTCCCGGGTCTATTTTGTGTTATATCATTTCTAAATGGGGGCCCCGGTGTTATTCGGGCGAGGCTCGTCCCAATTTAATTTATTAAGTTCGGTCCTATTCTTGTTTAACTACATTTTCTATTCATTGTTTTTACCTTAGTCGTATTACTATAATAATCCATGCCCGTTGAGATTTTACTAATTAATTGGGCTTGGTTCTTCAGCTTTGTACTGGACGTGTCCAAACAGTCTTCAGATTTCAACCCAGTCGAATAATACCATGGTTCAGGCCCACGAGATATTTTAGGCCCAAACCAGATTGCAATAATAATAGAGAATACGATACAGGTTGCATAAAGGCATAAATACTCAGAATTTGAAATGAAATCATATTACTTTTATTCATTATCAAAAATCAGTATACAAAGAGAACTTAAACAATAGCTATATATATATTCATGGCTAGAAATCCAGATTAATTGTTTGCTAAGAGGTACATTTGAGATACTGTCTTCTAAAAGATTAAGCTAAAAGATGATTCCATTAATTTATTCAAAGTATCAAAAGAGAACAGAAGATTAGGAGCAAATACTAAATATATTGCTGATCTTATTAGGAGCTAGACCCTTCATCACCAATCCATTCATCCTAATGAAATTGCTTCCCATTCATATTCGAACTTTTTGAGACGAGTTAATGGAACAAATTAGCTAGGTGAATTTATTGTTCTAAAACATGCATGTGAATTGATTCTAATTTTTAACGTGATTCCTAGTTCACTAGATGATAAGTGATCTACAATCAAGTTGTTATTACACTACTGATTTCTTCATGAAGTTTGTTAGCAGATTATTAACATTGCAAGTATTAACTTATGTTTTAAGTTTTCCTAATTAATCTAAGTGACAGGCTATCACGACTATACTACAGTTGGTACTACATTATTACATTGTCTTCGTTTCTGTCTTTTCTTTGCTACTGTCTACTACCACAAACAAATTACAGTATTACACTATAACTAAAAAAACAACAATGAAATTAACTTGAATCTTCATTTATTTCATCAACAGCGCCACTACAACATCATTTATAAAGAAGTGTACCTGGATGAAACAGAAAATCGATGAGTTCTAGGGGAGAAAGAGTAAGCAATCAGCAGTGGACTCGAAGTAATGCAACAGAGAGATGAAAGCAGAAGGAACACAGCAACCCAGCAATCCAACAAACGAGCAGTGATTCACAGCAGAAAACCCAGAGAAAGTCCGATAGAAAAACCCAGAAGTCCTACTGTTGTATTGCTAGTTCTAGTCAAGCTAATGAATTTCAGATTACCCAATTAGAACCCAGATATATTGCTTATATTACTCAGATTTTGGAACCCCAAATATATTCAGATTGTTCTACAGTGGAATCCCCCTTTTCAGCCCCTTTTTAGGGTATCCAGTGGAATCCCCCTTTTTTCAGCTCTTTGAAGGTATATTTATAGTTAACTAAAGGCTGAAAACTTGGGGAGAAAGTTATGGGATTAATCCCAACTTTCCCCCTCTAAAATTTGTGAAATGTACACTCAACCCCCCAATTCTGTTACCAGAAATCCTTCCAGCATGTGCTGGAAGGTTCCAAAGATTCCTTTTAAGGGGTTTTTACTAGTATAGCCCTAAGGGATGGAGATTTTTACAGATTTCCCATTTTAGGGAGACCATTATACCCTTAAATCTCTGCAAAATTGCAGAAATCAGGGGTACAAATGACTCCCCTACCCTCTTATGTTTCACACTATTCACCATTTTACCTATTTGGTTTCCAATTATGCCCTGAATGCCACTGCTGATTTACTAGACCTGCCTAGGTTAATTTTCAGCTTCTTTGGACTTATTTAACTAATAGCCAGCCCTAGCATTAGTATTTAAGGGCTGGCCAGTTTTATTTCTAAGAGCTATTTCAATTTTAGCCACTTTTAAACTAATTTCAGTCAATTAAGACCAATTTATTCTTAATTAAAGCTAATTGCAGGCATAGCCTGCTTTGTTATTATGTTTAAACTATTTAAAAGTTAGCCAGTCTCAAGTTGAGACTTAGCTTGGGCTATCAAAGCCTTATACTGAACAGCTGGGCCCAAAACCTTTACAGGTTTGGCCACTTTGCTGTTCAGGGCTCAATATAGAGCCTGGGCTAGTCTGCATTTGCAGACATAGCCCTTTGCACAACCAGCCACTGTTAAACAGAGAGCTGTGTGTTAGGGCTCAATGAATTGGTCAACCCTTTGCAAGGTTGACCATTCTTAGGCCAATTATTAAACCTATAGCCTAATTATGATCATTTTCAGTTTTAGTCCTATTTCAAAACTAACCACTTTCATGGAACTAGTACTAACAGCTATAACCAATCTTCCTAAGCATAATAGACATCAACAGTGTTCATACTTAACATAAAACTATTGCAAACTTAACCATTTCAACATATAATTGCACATATAACACATGAAGTCAAATATTGTTCATTAATCAATCAAAATTCAGAAGTAAGGTTTGATAATGTTGAATCTCAACTAATCAACTTACATAACTTGAAATCATGCAGCAACATGGCAATTAACATCAATTAGGCTAAGTAACAGTCCTCTCATGCTAGATGATATACTGAAAAACCCTACAACACTTAGCATTTATGGATATAGACACTGAATTCCCAGAAACCAATCAACATGGTTCAACTAACCTAAGCAGGGTAATTAGGATTCATTTTTAAGTGCTACCCTAGCTTGATATATGCATGTTAAGAGTGGGGATGAAGAATAGGAAAGCCATGAAGAAGCAAAGAATAACATTCCTAAATCTAGCACAAGTGCATGACAAATGAGATGAAGATGATGACAAGAAGAACATGGAGAAACAGTGAAAAGAGAAACCTAAGTCTATCATATGAGGGTAACATGAAGAGAAACAGACCCCAAATTGGCATACTCATTCATCAAATAGAACATATGAGGGATGATATGACAAGAATACTAGACTTGCACTAAAAATGAACAAAAATAAGACCACCAGCATGTGAACAAAGAAGTGAACCCCAAATTAAGGACAGGATAAGAGATGAATAAAGGTTGCCAAGCTTTACCAAGACTAAACACAGAAAGGGAAACAGTAGAGATACTGCAAGCCAATAAAAGTAATCTAATGCACATCATGAGTGACAATGAAAGACAAGCAAAATATCAGAATCAAAACATGCATGATGACAGAAGAACTACTGAAAACTACAAGGTGAGGGACCTCAATACTATAGTAGACAAAGAAACACTAGGACATCAACATAAAACTACCAGCCATAGAATACTAAAAGAGAACAATTGAACTAATTAAGCCAAAAGAAACAGAGAAGATAGATAGTCATGATATTTGCAAGCCAACAATCAAGAACCAGTGTACTCAGCAGAAACAGAACACACATATGAGGATGAAATGGAAATAGAACCCTTATATTAAACATGCAGTCTCATAACACAAGAAATAACATACAAAGATTAACAAGATAAAGAAGAACAGGTCTTTTAAATAGAAAAACAAACAAATAAACTAAAACTCTTCAAAGATTAATAAAAATCCTAGTTCATGCGACTAATTGATCAAAAACATGCTAAGCACACAGAAATAACAGGAAAATAGCAAGCAAAACAAGTAAACAAAGCAAACAGAAAAGGGGAGGTACTTAGCTTGCGGGGACTGTCCCCCGAGCTTCCTATTCCCTTCACTCCTCAACCTCTCTCGAACTCTCTCTGACTTCTTTTATTCCTTCTTTTTCTTTTTCTTATTCTTTTCCAGATCTCTTTTTTTTTATTTTCTTTTCTGATTTTCTTCTAAGGCTCAAAAGGGGAAGCCTTTTTGATTTTCGATTGCAGAGGGATGTTTTGGAGGTGGTAAAGGTGAGGTCTTGATTGGGGTTCGAACTTGGGGTCGCCGGAGTTAGGGTTCCGACGACCTTCTTCGGGATATTCGAGGCGTTCCGGTTTGATTCGAGGGTGACCAGTGGTATGAGTGGATAGATCATGAAAGGAGGAAGAGATTGGCATTAGTTTTAGGCAGTGGTTCATTGTTTGGGTGGTCACCGGTGTAACTCCGGTGACCGGGGTTTTGAAGAGCAAGGGTTTTTTCTGGGTTCTTGGGTGTGTTTTGAGTGAAGAAGAACATGGGAGAGATTAGAAGGGCCGGCGACCACCGTGGAAGGTGGTGGCCGCCATGGCCGCCTAGGGCTTCTGGACGAAGAATGATGAAGAGGTGAGGGAGATGAAGAGGAAACAGGGCGGCGTCTCTAGGGTTTGAAGGGTGAAATGAGCGGCCCCCTTCAGACAAGGCCTTTATATAGGCCACATATACGAGATAATCTCGACCGTTCATTGAAGGAGATCAACGGCTGAGGACGGGCGTTACTAAAACGCCGTCGTTCCGTCGCTTATGAGACCCCAACCTTCGACCCTTGGATTGAATAAAACGGACGGCCAAGATCAATCGTCACATGTTAATTAATTAAATAAACCAACTAATTATTGGGGCCGTTGGATTAAAGCGATGGATGGCTGAGATTGAATCTCCCATTAACGGGTCCGGCCTGACCTTTGGGCTAATGGACTGGGCCACCAATTTGGACTTTCAGTTGGCCCAGTTTATTTACACAGCATATATATTTTTGTATTTTCTGATTTTAATAATTTTTTATGCACTTTTCTTTTATATTTTTTTTTCTTTTCTTTTTATGAAAAATTATAAATCCTAATTTACTACCTACTCTAATTTCCTAGTATTTTTTTTTTGGTAATTTTCTGCTATTTTTCCTAATTTCTACTACTTAAGCTATTTTACTAATTTCCTAATTAACTAAACTAACAAATTACTTACTACTATTTTTTGATTTTTCTAATTTCTTACTTATTCAAATACACAAAAATATAACTAATTTCAAGCAAAACAAGTAATTGCACTCAAAAACCTATTTATTTTAATTTTGGAATTTAAAGGCTTAGTGCAAAAATCATGTGCTCACAATACTCACCACGCCCATAGCTAGGGCTCAACCGTCTCCCATCTTCAGAGACCAGGTCTCTTGACCCCCGCCTTCCTCCGCCGTGCTCCGCCTGCCGGAAATCGCCTCACGGCGGTTCCGGTAGGCCAATGGCCACCAAACTAATACCAAAATCTTCCCCTCACCTCCCCCATTACGAACCCAGCCTTCGTTTACCTCGAATCACTCCGGAGCTCCTCGAATCTTCATTTGAAGATTCGAGTCAAACTCGAACCAATGCCAAATCACCCCAAACTCACCCCAAACCCTCCCATGGCCTCCCTCATACCCCCGCCGGCTTGGGTTTACCTCAAATCTTGCCCGAATCATAAAAGCCCTAAAATCGAGTCCAAAGAACCCTAGTTTTCGAAAAAGCCAAATTCGAGCCAAATTAGTCGTAATTGAAGTCCAAGGGACTTTAGTCTAGGTGTTCTCAATCGAGAACATCTCGATTAAAGCCCGTTTGGCTTCAATAGTTCCAAACCATAGTTCGAAGCTTGGTTCGGCAGATTTCTTTTGAGGTAATTCGTGTTCCTTACGTTTGTTGTTTGTAATCCGTGTATGTGGTTGTGTTTAGTTTCAGAAAGTCTTAGCATTCTTCTACCCTTCTCAACAGACCTTTTATTTGGTCGATTCCCATTCTTTTACCAATTCTTGTTTAAGTTCAATGTTGCAATAGCTTCGTATAGTTAGTTTATTTAACGTCGTCAACAAATTATGTTTGTTTGTATGATTGTTCATGTTCTGGTCTGCCCGTAGGCAATGCAAGTCTAGGCTTTGGTTGTGTGTTCAATTCTGGATTAGGAGTTAGTTAGATGCAGTTGTCATAATTTGATTAAGGATAGTTATTTAATCACATACCCATACAAGGGACTAGTGGAACCTGCTGTGCAGCAGGGCAGCCCACTAGTGTCCTGCCACCAGTGTATTTAATGGTTATAGTCCATACATTGGACACTAGATAGTGGAGAATGCAGGGAGTTTGATGGGTTAGACAGAGAGGAGGATGGGCAGAATTGGCTTTCTGATTATTGTATCTTGGAGTTTCATTTGTTTGCAACTATAAGTATAGAACACTGGAGAGTCATAGAGGGGGGAGAAAAACAGTCATAGCTAAAAAGAAAAACCTGGAGATTGAAAGAGGGAGACACACACAGCAAAAGACACATTTCGAAAACACATAGAGAAAGATTGAAAAGCATATAGCCATTCACATAGATCCTGGCCACTGTTTCATTGGAGTTTTGGTGACTGTTTGATTGCTATTTGTGAGAAAGACCACTGGTTCCCTGCTTGTGGGTTGTGGTAGCTCTTGTGTTGCTGCTGGTATATTATTGGTCGTGTGTGGTTATTGTGTTGTGGCTGTCTGTGTTGAGTGTATGCTGCTGCTGTGTTGAGTGATTGTTGCTGCTTGGTTCATTGGTAGCTGTTGTTTCTTGTGCTGTTGTTGTAGCTGTTGTTCTTCTGTTGTTGTTATTGCTGTTGGTATACACTGGTCGCTTTTGTTCTTGTGTTGTTGTTGTTGCTGTGCCACTTGGTTGTAACTGCCATTGGATTGCTGGTCTACTGGTTACTGTTGGGATTTTGTTTGGCCATTACTGTTGAGACTGGTTTTGGGTGAGCTAGAAGGAAGTAACATACATTAGGAGAAGCAGAGGTAGAAATACACACAGATACAAATATCCTGGGTTACTGTTCCATTGGTTTGGATACTGTTTGATTGCTGTTTGGTTCAAGTTTAGTCACTGATTCATTGATTGGTAGAGTTCGATCACTGTTGGTTTGTTGGGTTGTAGCTGGTTCACTGGTTGTTTGGGTGTTGAGTTGTTGCTGTGTGTCTATTAAGTTTGCTGCTGGTCTATCATTGTTGCTGTGGTGTTTACTGTCGCTTGGTTTACTGTGGTTGCTACTGGTCTATTGTTGTTGCTCCTGTTACTGTTGCTGCATTGCCATTGCTCACTCTTCTTTGTTCTTCCGCATTCCAGGTACACATCTCTGTTATTGTAATTCCTTGGTTCGAAAAGAATGAAGTTTGAAGCTTATGCTTAAAGTCTATTGAATCATGTAGTCGTCCAAAGTTCTTATATTTGGTTACGTTCTGTTATTCTTTAATTAAGTTGGTATTGCTAGTTTTGTTATGGAAAATGTAGCTAGACCAAAGATACACTATCATTAGATATGCGCGTAAACCCGAATTAGTCTGTTGTATCTCTGTTCAATCTTCTCTACTCATGTGTGTAATCTCCAAATCCGTTAAATGTTAGATCTTATGTTAAAAGCAAGATTAGCTAGGGAGTTATTACTCAACGGAATGACGTAATTAGATTAAAGGAGTCGGGGGTGCATTTCATGTGACCCGACCCCAATTTCGGGCAAGAGCAAATAAAGCATGTCAGGAACCACAGGCGCATTTCATGTGGTGTGGTTCGTAGCAAGTTTTAAATAATTTGGAATCAACTCCTAAGTAAAAATACAGTGGGATGTAGTTCGCTTTAGGTTTGAATTAAAGGGGTGCCTCGCCCGGTAGTTACACTAATCGCAAGGCCTTTATAAATGTACATATAAAATACTTAGATTTCGAGATGTGTCGTTTCTTAGCAAATATCACGTCTTCCTCGACAGTGTAAATAAGTAATCGCTCCGGGCGCATATTTTAGTCCTACCTTCTTAAATACGGGTGTGCATTTCATGCGACCCAAATCCAAACCCCGAAATGTTGAATAAGAATATGTCGAGAATCCGGGTGCATTTCATGTGACGTGATTCGAAAGTATATTTTTAAGCAACTTTCTCTTTCGTAAATCATAACCAATAATAAAAGCGGTAGAGGGATATTAACTTGCACTAAGTACATAATTGTAAAAAGCAGATAGATAAGCCAAACACGACAGTTGAGCGACCGTGCTAGAACCACGGAATTCGGGAATGCCTAATACCTTCTCCCGGTTAATAGAATTCCTTATCCGGATTTCTGGTTCGCGGACTGTTAAATAGAGTCATTCTTTTCCTCGATTCGGGATTTAACCGGTGACTTGGGACACCATAAATCTCCCAAGTGGCGACTCTGAAATAATTAAATAAATCCCATCTCGATTGTCCTTTAATTGGAAAAACTCTTTGCATCCTCGCGGGTGCGGTAAAAAGAGGTGTGACAAAGATCATCCCTAAATCTATCAAGAAAGGGAAGCTCAGTCCGAGATTTATTGGCCCTTTTGAGATCCTTAGGAGGATTGGAGAGGTGGCGTATATGCTTGCTTTGCCACCTAGTCTATCGGGAGTTCATCCAGTGTTTCACGTATCCATGCTCCGGAAGTATGTTGGCGACCCATCACATGTGTTGGACTTTAGCACTATTCAGCTTGACGATGACTTGACCTATGATGTGGAGCCAATAGCTATATTGGGTCGTCGGGTGAGGAGATTGAGATCCAAGGACATTGCATCAGTTAAGGTTCAGTGGAGAGGTCGACCCATGGAGGAGGCCACTTGGGAGATCGAGCGGGAGATGCGGAGCAGATATCCTCACTTGTTTGAGACTTTAGGTATGTTTCTTGACCCGCTCGAGGACGAGCGTTTGCTTAAGAAGGGGAGAATGTGATGACCCGGCCCGTCGTCACGGGAATTACCACCCCGTTATCTTGCATTTATGTGTTGTATGCCTTTATATCAGTGTTAGAGTCTATCGGGTGAGTTAGGAGTGATTTGGATTGAAAATGAGGCAAATAGCCTTTTTGAAGGAAGCTTGAATATGAAAAGTCAACCTGGAGTTGACTATTTAGTTAGAGTGCTCGGAATTGGGTTCTGATGATTTAGTTAGATAGGCTTGAATTGGCTAAGGTTGAATTTTGGCGAAATCCGAACGGTAGGTGAGATTTTGATCTAGGGGTCAGAATGGAATTCCGACAATTTCTGTAGCTTCGTCAAGTGATTTTGGATATGTCTGTAAATTTTTAGGTCATTCGGACGTCGTTTGGTCGGGTTTTTGATCGAATGTGTAATTCGGAAAGTTTTAAGGAATTTAGGCTTGAATTCGATGTGAATTGTGCGTTTTGGTGTTGTTAGACGTGTTTTCGAGGGTTGGAGCAAGTTCGAATGAGGTATTAGGATGTGTTGGTGTGATTGGATGAGGTCCCGAGGGCCTCGGGGTGTTTTCGGGTGGTTAAACGGAAGAAAACATGGAAAATTGCAGGTTGAGCAAGCCTGGTTCTGTTGTTTTCGCTCCTGCGGAAAAAGGAGTGCAGAGGCAAGTCCGCAGGAGCGGACTGTGGAGCGCAGAAGCGCTTGGTCGCGCAGAAGCGGAACTTTGTCCGCTGAGGCGACATCGCTGGTGCGAGGGTGGGAACGCAGAAGCGGTCAAGAGGTGGAGTTGGGAAGAACCGCAGAAGCGGATGTTTGATCGTGTATGCGAGTCCGCAGAAGCGGACTCTGGTGTGCAGGAGCGGGATTCTTCGCAGGAGCGGTGGTTCAATCGAGGAAGCGGTCCTGTGCTCACAGAATCGGAAATGGCTGGCTAGGCCTGGAATCGCAGAAGCGACCAGTTGGTCGCAGATACGGGCTCGCAGGAGCGGGAATTTGTCCGCAGAAGCGGAAATCGCAGAAGGATTAATAATATCAGAAGTTAGAAATTTCAGAACATTCTAAAACATTTAGGGCTCGGTCTAAAGAGGCAATTTGGGCAATTTTGAAGGGAAATTCAAGGAGATTCTTTAGGTAATCAACTATGGACTCAAATTATGATTTGTATTGATAAATTATGCAATTATCTCATGAAATTGGAGGAATTTGGGGTATATTATGGAGGTTTTCACCCTAGGCTTGAATTATAGAAAATCAAGGATTTGAATGGGCAAATGGAGTCCGAATTTGGTAAATTTCATATGCTTAGACTCGTGTTGAGACAAGGGTTCCGAATATGTGACTTTCATAATTTTTCAAGAATCGTACCAAAAGTCGAGTTTTGGCAACTTATGGTTTTGGGTGTATTTCGAGTTGATTTGACTGGGTATCATCCCATTGGCCTAATTTGATGTGTTTCTACTATATTTGACCTGATTCTACGCATGCGGAGCTTGATTCTCGTGGCAAGGGCATCGCGGACTAGTCGTCGAGCCTTATTGAGGTGAGTAATGGATGTGGGTGATGACTAGCCGGTTCGAAACCCCAATATACCACTTTGTGACGTTGTATAACGGCGAGAGACGTACTCTCTTGTGAGTGCGGGGTCGATTGTGATTTGGGGACTATGGCTTAGTCCGACCTGTTGATACTATATTGTGATATTGGCTACTCTTGAGCCGTTGAACCTCCTTCTTGGATGGTAGAGTACATTTATGGGCTGTGAGCTAGTTATTGGGATCCTACGAGGATCGTTATCATTGTTCTGTGATATTGACATGCTAGTTTTACTACCAGTCCGTAGCTGTTACTGTTATCATATTATTTCAATCTATGGAACTTTAATATTACTGTTTTCAACTGAAAAATGATAAAAGAGTTTTCAAAACTACTTTTGAGCCTGCGAGGCTGCATTTGCATATTAGCTGACTGGTAGTGGATCGGGCTGCGCGCCGCAGCGTATATTCATGATATTGTGCTTGGGCTGTAGGAGCCCCTCCGGAGTCTGAACCCCCACAGTGAGCACGGGTACCCAAATTGGATCGGGCTACGCGCCATAGCGGTCATTTCATGCATTGCATTGCATTTAGCTACATCTGATAGTTGTTATACTGTGTTGTTGATACTCGTTGGTACATTACTGTTGATATTGAACTGTTACACGGTATGTGATTATAGCTTTACATAGTGCTATATTGTGATTTCTTATCTACGCTGTCTTACCCCTGTTCATTACCGCTAAGTCTGCAGTACTCATTTTACTCCATGCACCATGTGTGCAGATCCAGGTACCTCTCAGCAGTCCTGATCCGGTAGCTGTTCGAGGCGACTTCTGTAGGATATTCGAGGTAGCTGCAGAGTCTGCAAGACCCGATATTCCTTGCTACTATCTTTTGATTCTGCATTTGCTATTTCTTTCCGAACTTGGTAAAATGTAAACCATTATGAAACACACTTATATTATCCGTAGAGGCTCTTGACTCTTGACCCCTCGGTCTTTGGGGAGTCGTATTGTTTGGGACTTAATCCCTGTATTGGTATATTATCACTTGACTTATTTCTGTCATGCTTAAATTGGATAAAGTGAGCTCATAGCTCCGTAATTGTTGCTGATTGGTTGAGCTGGCCTAGTAGTGTGCTGGGCGCCTTGACGTAGGCTAGTTAGGGTCAAGGAAACAAAACTAGTCAAAACACATAGACATAGGGGATTAAGCACTTAAAATCAAAAAGTGTTTTGAAGAAAAGGATTTTCAGAAACCCTAGTTTAGGAAGATGAGAAACCACTCAAAAGCATGAGATTTTCCATAAAAATAAGTAAAAATAAGTTCGATACTTCTCAGATATGTACAGATCCAAGAAGTTTAAGAGACAAAATTAGGGTTTTTAACATAATAACTCGAATAGAGGAGAAAGCTTAAACAAATGTTGCAGATTAATACAAAAATCAAAAGAAACAAACATTTTCAAAAAAGTGTTTAAGAACCCTAGTTCGAAGGTGAAAAGTTACTTTAGAAAAATCGAAAAAAACCTCTGAAGAAAGAAACAAAAGCTCATAATATACAAAAATCTAAGAGAGATCTAAATGAAATTGGAAAATCCTAAGAGTTAGGGTTTCAGAGAACCCACAGAAGATGAGAAAACCTTAAAGTGTTATCGATTTTAGCCAAAAAAGTCGTAGATCTTACTCAAACAGCCATGGATGATCAGAAAATGGCGTAAAAGACCACAGATAGGAGTTGAACCGCTCTAGGTTCACCTAAGGACCTCAAGGTAGTGTTAAACCGGTTTTGGGGTAAAGCAAAGGCCAGGAGATGATGAGAGGCCACGTGTCCGGCAAGGGAGGTGGACGGAGAAGGTGGACAGGATCCATCAGAGAGGAGGAGAGAAGAGAAGGTTCTAGAGAGAACCAAACATAGAGAGAGGGAGATAAAGAGACTGGTTGAGAGAGAATGGGGGGGAAGAGTGAGAGATGGGGGTAGTCATTAGGGTTTAATATGGTATGATGGGATCTAGACCACTGATTAGAAATGATCAATGGTCCATATTGGACCAGGTATTTGGTCGAGTGTAATTTGGGTTTGGGCTTGGGTCTGGTGGGTTATTTAATTGGGTTTGGGGTTGGTTTAATTTAGGTTATAATTGAAAAATGAAATTGGCTATTTGTTAAACACCCAATTAAATAAGATAAATAATTAATAAAAATATCTAATAATTTGATAAAATAAAATTACAGCTAAATAGGTGAAATTAAGATAATTAGCTAATGTTTAAAATATAAATAACCAATTATTGAATTAAAATATCCTAAAGTGTACAATTATGCTATAATTACAATATTGTTGTAATTATAGACAAACAATGCCAAGCTGGCTAATTTGTGAAAAATAATTAAATCCTAATAGGATAAAAATGATATATTGAGCTAAGAAATACTTTAAAATTATGTGTAATGTAATTTATGAATAATTATTGGATATAAAATACTGAATAAATTAGAAAATAAATTGATAATAATATGGAAAATTATGAAAAATACCAATTATTATAAAAAGTGATTTTGAAGGCATATATGCAAAATTTTAAAAATAGTTTAAGAAAAATTGGTTATCAATAGCGAGGCAAAATGTTGACTCTTAATTAGTTTGAACGGGGTCGAATGTGAGTTGATTCGAGCGAGATCAAATGTGAGTTGATATGAGGAGGTCGAATGTTAACTCTTAATTAATTCGAACGATGTCAAATGTAAGTTGATTCGAGAGTGGTCGAATGTTGACTCTTAATAATTCAAACGAGGTTGATGTGATTTGATTCGAGCGAGGTCGAATGTTACTCGCACTTAATTCAAACGAGGTCAAATATGAGTTGATTCGAGCGAGGTCAAATGTTAGTCGTAGTTGATTCGAACGAGATTGAATGTAAGTCGATTTGAGCGCGGTTGAATGTTACTCGCAGTTAATTCAAATGAGATCGAATGTGAGTTGATTCGAGCGAGGTCGATATGTTACTCGTAGTTGATTCGAATGAGGTTGAATGTGAGTACATTAATTAATGCAGAGTTAAAACTTGGTGGAGACATAGGCGAACATCATGTGTTTGTATGCTTTTCTTACATATATACATTATTGAAGTTTACACGTTGTATGGGCTGGTATTCCAGTCCCAGTCTATCTAGTCCCTTTATTGTTCGACCTGGAGAAGTATTCGAGGGGTCAAGCAATGAACTTGCCAACTTGTAATCTAACTTGCTCAAGCTTAACTTCGAAATGTCCCCCTCTTCGCCTTGTTAAAAACCTCCCCGAGAAAACTCAATTGGGACAAAACTAAAGTGAGGTAAAAAGAGTACGACTCGGAGAACATCTTTTCATAGAAGTTGAAGTACTTGAGGTGGGCAATGTTCTAATTGTTTAGTGGTAGTTTTCCTTCCATCATTTCTAGTTGGAACGACCCTTTGCTTGCCTCCACCATAATTTTGTATGGGTCATCCTAATTATTCCCTAGATTTCCCTTTCGTGGATCCTCGGTTGCCTGTTTGATCTTGGCTTTTGTGTTGTAGTATTGCTCCGCCTGTTATTTCAGGGTGTAGTATCGCTCTGCTTGTTGTTTCTGGGCAACCATCCTTATGTATGCCATGTCTCTTCGTTCTTCAACCTCATCGAGGTCTTGCCTCTTGCTCTTATTTTTTCTCGGCCTGCTCTCGTATGAGTACCTTAGACTTGGTTCACTGCCCTTGACCGCATTACTACATCGGTCCCATAGACCAGTGAGTATGGTGTCTCTCTTGTGCTTGTTTTCGACGTTGTGCGGTATGCCTATAACACTTCCGACAACAACTTCGTCCATAGTCCCTTAATTTGTTGGAGGACTCCACTTTCCTATCGCTTGTGGGCTGATTTGGTGTGTAAAGTATTCTTTTGATATGTCATTTCTCGAAGAACTCAATATTTTTCCTAGTTAATTGAGGTTCGTTATCACAACCAATTTCTTTGGTGACGCTGAAGTGGCACAATATTCTTCTATATGAAGGTGATAACTTCTTGCTCGCGTATCTCGGTGAATGCTACTACTTTAATCTATTTAGAGAAATAGTCAGTGAAAACAAAAAGGAATTGTACATTACCTTGCATTTTCTCACAAAGTTAGCGGTCTCTTTTCTCATTGTGGGCCAGTAGTAGCCTGCTTGTATGAGGAGTCTGAGAAGGGCTCGATTGCTAGTATGAGCTTCACAGTGTCCTTCATGGACTTCCTCCAGAATGTGTCACGTCTGGTTTGGGATTAAGCATTTTGCTAGGGGGCCACCATACGTTCTTTTGTGTAAGTCGTTATTGATGACGCTATACCTGGCCGCCTATATTTGAAGCTTCTTGGTTTCTTTTCTATCGTGTGGAATCACTCCATCCTGCAAATATGTGACAATACGATTGTGCAAGTCCCAAGTTAGGTTTATAGTTCATACCTCGATTTGATTAATAAACAAGTGGAAGAGAGAGACCATGTTCCCTTCTCCGGTTATGCTTTTAGTGGCCACAGCCAGTTTGGAAAGGTCATTTGCGTTGATAATTTGGTTGATGGATTTGGTCAAACTGGCATTCATTGAACTCGGGTAACAGCTTGCAGAACTCAACTTGGTATGTTTTCATTCTTTGTTCCTTGATGTGGAAAGTCCATGTGACTTGATTGACGATGAGATAAGAACTGCACTGTAGGACGACTCGCTTCGCTCCGTACTTGAGTGGTAACTTCAGGAATGCAATCACGACCTCGTACTCAGCTTTGTTGTTAGTCATATATAGGCATCTATGGACTAGCGAATTAGTTTGCCTGTTGGGACCTCGAGAACAAGTCCCAATCCTAATCAAAATGCGTTAGAGGCATCATCTATATACAACACCCATAGGTCGTGTATTTTGGGGGAAGTATGGGCGGCTTCTTTTTCGACTTCAAGCATTATTTTTGTGCTGAAGTCGATGATGAAGTCGGCGAGCACTTGCAACTTTAACGTCATTCACGACTGATAGGTTATATCGTTCTTGCTCAATTCTATAGCACAATTGGCCAATCTGCCCAACATCTCGGGTTTGTGTAGAATACTCCTCAAGGGAAAGGTCATTACTACCGAGATAGGGTGGCACTGGACATAGGTTCTAAGATTTCATGAAGCTACAACCAAAGCCAGGGCCAGCTTCTCGAGGTGTGGATACCTCGTCTCAGCATCAATCATAGTTTTGCTAATATAATAAATGGGAGATTGCGTACCTTTGTTTTCTCGAACCAGCATCAGACTCACAGCCACATCGGACACATCCAGGTAGATGATGAGACGTTCCCCAAGTTCCGCCTTAGCAAGTAGTGGGGGTGAAGATAGGTATGCTTTCAACTCTTTCAAGGATTCGACACACTTAGAGTTCCATTGGATTCCACTGTCTTTCTTGAGTATGCCAAAAATATATGCCATCTGTTGGAGGACGAAGATAAATCCCGATAGGGCGGCTATGTGACCAGTCACTTTTGTACTTGTTTATTACTAGTGAGGTTCTTCGGTATTCCTTCTATAGCTTTTATTTGGTAGGGGTTGACCTTGATGCCACGTTGTGATACAAAGAAGCCGAGAAACTTTCCGAGGTTACTCTAAAGGTACATTTCTTGGGGTTTTGAATCAATTCGGATAGAGTTTGGTAGGAAATGACACAAATAGTCTCTTTGATGAAGGAATAGTTGAGAAAAATTGATCGGATGTTGACTTATGAGTTAGAGGGCCCGGAATCGAATTTTGATGGTTCGGGTAGCTTCGGGGGATGATTTGTGGCTTAGGAGAGTGATCGGAATTGAATTTGGAGGTTCGGTATAGAATTAGGCTTGAATTGGCGAAGTTGGAATTTTGGTGAAATCCGATCGATATGTGAGATCTTGATTCGAGTGTGGACATCAGAATGGAATTTCGATAGTTGCAGTAGCTTCGTTAAGTGATTTTGGATATGTTTGCAAAATTTCGGGTAATTCGGACATCGTTTGGTCGGGTTTTTGATTGGTTGCTGGTTTCGAAAGTTTTAGTTGAAACTTAGGCTTGAATTCGCCTTGATTTGATAATTTTCGTGTTTAAGGGAGTGTTTTTATGATTGGAACAAGTTTGTATCATGTTTTGGAGTAGGTTGGTGGTGTTCGTTGGGGTCCCGGGGGCCTCGGGATGAATCCGGGGGTCCAAACGGACCATTTTTGGCTAATGGAATAGTTTTGCTATCAGCAGTTATTGCAGAGCCTAGTTGTTCTATGTGATCGCGTAGAACGGGTTGCGATCACATAGCAGAGGAAATTGGAGTAATGCGATCGCATAGCTATGTACGCGATTGCGTAGAAGGTAAGGGGCAGCTTATTTTTGCACTATGCGATCGCATGAGGAAGGTCGCGATCGCATAGGGTTGGGAGTTCATGAACTGCGATCGCATATTGTTTAATGCGTTCGCATAAAGTATTTTTGGAGGCCAAAAATTTTATTCATCAGAAATTTTATTCATCGCGATCGCATAGTGTTACATCTAGGCGACAGAAGGGTTTTAAGGCAGTCATTTCAGTCGCAATTTTTGGACATATTCCTCCATTTTTTGAGTACCTTGAGAGCTAAGTGACGGAATTTGAAGGGGATTTCATCTGGAAGTGATTGGAGGTAAGTCTCGTGGTCTTAATACATTATTTTATCGAAGAATCTTCCATTAATTCTCTGAAATTAGGTATAATTTGAGGGAGTTAGGGCTTGAATTTTTACTATGAAGAATCATGATTTGCTGGTTCATTTGAAGTCCGATTTTGATAGATTTTATATGCACGGATTCATGGAGAGATAAGGATTCCGGAAATGTGAGTTTCATAATTTTTTGAGAAGCGGGCCTAGGGCTAGTGTTTTGGCAACTTCGTGTTTTGGGTGTTTTTCGAGTCCTTTCGATTGGGTTATGTTCCTTTAGCCTATTTTGATGTATTCTTATTGGTTTTGATCGGATTTGGCATCCGAGGAGGTCGATTTGTGAGGAAAGCGCAAGGCGAGCTAGGACTTTTGCCGGTTCCAGGTGAGTGGTAGAAATGAATGATATACTAAGGGTTTGAAACCTCGTATTTGCACTATACAGTGCTATGTTGAGATGAAACACGCATCATGCGACGGTCGTGGTGGTATTGTGACTGGGGATTTGGACTTGGTCCTTCCCGATTGTTTGTTTACAGTTCATATTAACTGAGACTGAGCTTATACTTGTATAATTGTGCTAGTTGCCATGTTTGGGGCCGACCTGTAATATCCATTAGCATTTGGGGCTAAAAGTTTTTGCGGCCATTTGTATTGCCGACGCCAGCAACAAAAAAGACTTTTAGCGGCTATAAAAATACTTTTTAGCGGCAATACATGCCGCAAAAGCTTTTACCGACAATTAATCATATGTTGTTGTAGCTGGCGTCGGTAAAGGCTTTAGCGGCCATTTGACCGATTGCTGGTAAAGACTGCTATTATGGCCGGTATATGTGTGCTAGCTTAAGCGGCAATTATTTACCAACAATTACAATTGCCACTAAAACTCTCCAAAATTTCCATATATAATACATTTTGCAGCTTTTACTATTGTCGCTAATGACCAATTTAATTGCTAGTAGGAGGAATCTCATCTGGCGACAAATATGATGGGCATTAGACTATTCATGCATTTACCTTCTTTCACATATACAACGAATTTTCAATATAGCCAATGTAAATTTATCTAATTACTAAAAAGGAAGACCTTTTACCAATTTTTCTTATTGCAATTGAAAGTATATAATAATAATCCATTTCAAGATGTTAATTTCACTTCATTACATTCACATAAAACAAAAATAATTACTAATTCACAATTTAAAAATGTCAATAATATAATAAAGAGGCTAAACTATTTGAATCTAATTACTAGTAACAACTTCTGATAATGTGTTATCAAACGACTATAAACTAGAAAATAGTTAAGCAGCACGAAATTCTCCAGCTCTTGATCACAATGAAGCTTGCCACATGCCAAATTCCTAAATATCATAATGTATGATCTGAAATGGTAAAATAAAATGAATATTAAACATACAATCACATGTGAAATTCATCAATAATCAAGAAATTCTGTGACATTTACATTCTCATAATAGTATATCTCTAACAAGTTAAGAAGAGAGGCTTCCCTAAAGTCGATAAAATTAGCACAATAGACAATATTCTAATAAACATCAAGAAATAATAAGCCAAGTTAAAATTAAAACTCTAATGCTCATGCAAACTGATTACATATATAAAAAATGATATCCCACCTATTAGCATAAACGTTTTCTAACATATTCTTAGTTTTTGCCTTCCCAGTGATTAAGCAACTAAATTTCAGTGTGGATAATAAAACAAAGGTGTCATTAAGCAACTAAATTTTAGTATGGATAATAAAACAAAACTGCTCAATTTATCCTAGGCATGCTAATTATAGGTATAAATTGGTAGATAAATGCAACAAAGTAACTACATTTACATATGAGAAGATAAAGAAAACTAAAAAGGAACCTATACACAGATTGTTTGCTTCAGCCATATAACAAAGGATATGAACTAAAGAAGCCAAGACTGTCTACACAAGGTAGAGGTTTCTGTGTTGCCTCAAAGTTATTTATTAAGATGTTGAGGAAGGTAGATAAATTAAAATTTAGTTAGCAATACGAAATATTTAGATCAAAGTCTATCGCTCGTAAGAACTTTTACAGATGTAATATTCTTATTTTGACTGTCAATTACTGTCTATATATTTTAAAGATACCTACTGAGATAACATGCTAAGTTAATTCATACGCCTTCCCATATGCAATAAATGATGTATTTTTTTTCCCTATTATGACATGTCTTAATTAACTTAAATTGTTTAAATATTCCTTCTGGTAAAATTGTACAAAATATTAAAATATTTTCTACGGAGAAGGGCCTAAAATGCCCCTCAACTATCAGGTTTGGCATATTTGGCCCGATAGGTGGATGGGGGGCATTTTTAGACCAAACCTGATAGTTGAGGGGCATTTTAGGCCCTTCTCCGTATTTTCTATTCTACTCGTGAAATTTTTACGAGCAGGCTAACAAATGCTTCATAAAAACCACTCTCCATTCCAATGTTATGGGTCCTAAAAATGGCCTACTAGATATCATAAGCTTAGTGGGAAGAAGAAACAATACGAGTATTTTGTATTATTGGAACATTATTACCATAAGAGGTTTGTAAAATCAAATAAGACAACTCAAACTCCTTGGCATGGATGGAGCATAATCAACCAAGTATTCTTTCAATCCTACTTCATATATGATAATACGAACTAAAATATTAACCTAGTTCACTGAACTTTGTGACTTTTCAAGTGTACTTACAGACTAAAATAGGGATAACCATACCACTAACCATCTGCACATCCTCATCAGCTTGCATAATCTTGTTAGTTCGAGCCTACAAATAAATAGACAATAAGGCATTAGCATGGTTGTATTCAAATCAAAGAAAAATTTAAGTTCTTATAAGAAGATTTTATGCGATTTGAATACAATTTGGTCAGTTTAACACATTAAATAGAAAAGAAAGGAGAATGATTAATATCCAAATAATCCCCAAAGTTATAGTTGTCAAAAACTTTCACAAGAAAACAAATTCTATGCAAGAAAGCATAAACCTTGAGAAACTAGATGAATAGAAAATCCACATAAAACCTTAAACACTTAACCCTTCCATTGAATGTTTATTTTCCACATAAACGTGACTTGAACAAGTCACATACAACAAATACTCTACCTCTAGAGTATTATTTTACCTAATACACTATAAGAGTATTCTTTGTAGCACTATATAATAAAGTGCTTAGAGACCATAAAATTTGGGTGGCAGCAAGCCAACCTATTGGAAATGTTAAATTACTTGTTATGAATACTTAGCTTTTCATGAGGTGTCTTTCTCGGACTCAAGAATCTCCTATAAACTCATGATGTATCAATTGTACAAAGCAGACTAGAGACTCTAGAGCTTTTCTAAGTACTAAAAAATAAAGTGCTTAGTTGTAGTAAAATTTGAGTGGCAGTAAGTAGCAACACGACCTACCATAAGTGTCTCAACAAACTATTCTATATTTTTCTTCAAGTCTGTGATTATTTTTCCTAACAAGGTAGCATCAAAGAATTGTTCAATCTTAATAAGGGATTAACTTGATGAGTATCTCGGCATCAAATTAAAAGAATAGTTGTTGAATCTTTAGTTGCTCTCATTCTATTTCATTGTATAAAATGTAAAATTTCAACATCTTTTTGTTAGTTCTTCCATATATTAAATGGAGTAAGAAAAACAGATTATGCCACAAAAGATACAGTAAATCCTAGTGAGGGTGAATATGAGCAAATTCTAGTGACGCAAAAGGTCGAGAACCTAGAAGTCAGTTAATAACCAAAGCATACTACTTGAAATACTTCAAAATTTTCTATATTTACTGGTTTCATGTAGCTACTTGAGCACACTACAACTTAAAAGAAACACTAATTTAGATACAAGTGGAAGGCGAATTTCGCATGTCACAAATATTCATGCACCAATATAATGCTCCCAAAAAGCAAATCAAAGGAAAAACATCAATAAACACATTATTTTAAGAAAAATTTGCAAGTCGGGTCTCAAAAGTTACAAAAAAAAGGCAAAAAGAAAATACGTAAATCAAAATTTTGAAATACCCATATAGTTGCGCTTGGATCTATCTTTAGTAATATTTACCCAGATTGCTCACCCATCCAAACTCTGCAAGATTGTATATACATATATACATATAAATGAGTGAGTAAGAGAGAGATCATTTGTGTTACCTGGGATTGGTGGCCGGCGTTAGTGAAGTAAAGAAGAGACAGAGCAATAAGAGTAGGGCAGCGGCAATGAGAAGTGTTTTCTATTTCTAAGTGTTATTTCGATTCCGGACTCGTCTAGAGAATAGGTGGGAATATTTTAAGGAATGGGAGGGAATATATG
The DNA here is from genome assembly GCA_032618575.1 of Nicotiana noctiflora. NCBI lineage: Eukaryota > Viridiplantae > Streptophyta > Magnoliopsida > Solanales > Solanaceae > Nicotiana > Nicotiana noctiflora. Next base: position 54,631 of record JASVEL010005830.1, read on the forward strand.
TTTTTGGGTGAAAAGCTATTTGGGTGAAACAATAAAATAATATATGCTAGTGAATTTTCTTTAAATTAATGAGTTTTAGTGGCCATTTCTTTTTATTGCCAGTAAAAGGCATTTAGTACCGGCCAATGCTCATTCGCCGCTATCATTTCAGTTTATGAAGTTATTGAGTGACTATTGCTTTATTGCAGCTAATAAATCGTTAAATACTTTTTTTTTAATCCGCTTTGATTTGATGATTTTCGTATTTAAGGATGTATTTTTATGATTGGAACAAGTTCGTATCGTGTTTTGGAGTAGGTTGGTGGTTTTCGTTGAGGTCCCGGGGGCCTCGGGATGAATTCGGGTGGTCAAACGAACCAAATCTAATTGTTGGAAGCTGCTGAATTGCAGCAGTTATTGCAGAGCCTGGTTGCTCTATGCGATCGCATAGAACGGGTTGTGATCGCATAGCAGAGGAAATTGGAGGAATGTGATCGCATGGCTATGTACGCGATCGCATAGAAGGTTTTGAGGGCAGCTTATTTTTGCACTATGTGATCGCATGAGGAAGGTCGCTATCGCATAGGGTTGGGAGTTCATGAACTGCGATCGCATATTGTTTAATGCGTTCGCATAGAGTATTTTTGGAGGCCAGAAATTTTATTCATCGCGATCACATGCCAAGGGTTACGATCGCATAGTGTTACATTTGGGCGACAGAAGGGTTTTAAGGCAGTCATTTCAGTCGCGATTTTTGGACATATTCCTCCATTTTTAGTACCTTGAGAGCTAAGTGACGGAATTTGAAGGGGATTTCATCGGGAAGTGATTGGAGGTAAGTCTCATGGTCTTAATACATCATTTTATCGAAGAATCTTCCATTAATTCTCTGAAATTGGGTATAAATTGAGGGAGTTAGGGCTTGGATTTTTGCTATGAAAAATTATGATTTGCCGACTCAGTTGAAGTCCGATTTTGATAAATTTTATATGCATGGACTCGTGGCGAGATAAGGATTCTGAAAATATAACTTTCATAATTTTTCGAGAAGCGGGTCCGAGGCTCGGATTTTGGCAACTTCGTGTTTTTGGGTGTTTTTCGAGTCCTTTCGACTGGGTTATGATTCATCAGCCTATTTTGATGTATTCTTACTGGTTTTGATCCGATTTGGCATTCGAAGAGGACTTTAGCCGGTTCGAAGTGAGTGGTAGCAATGAATGATATTGGTAATAAATGATGTATTGAGGGTTTGAAACCCCGTATTTGCACTATACAGTGCTATACTGAGATGGAACACGTCATGTGACGAGCGTGGTGGTAGTGTGACTGGGGATTTGGACTTGGTCCTTCCCGACTGATAGTTTACTATGTATAATAACTGAGACTGGGCTTATATCTGTATAATTGGGCTAGTTGCCATGTTTGGGGCCTTGTGCCGATCTGTAGAATATTAGGGAAGCATGTGGAGCTAAATGACCTCTATACCATATTGAACACATACTCTCAGCCGTATTCATAGCTGTATATCATGACATGAACCAGTATTAGATATGTACTCTAAGTGAGAATACCTACGGCTGAATACTCTGTTCTAGCTGAGTGGGCCCGAGAGGGCGAGTCTATATTGACTGAGAGGGGTCGAGAACCTATTGTGAGGTATTGATATATATATATATACCGGATCGGACTACAGGCCGCAACAGTATATACATATACATGTATTGAATCGGACTACATGCCACAGTGTTATATATATGATATATATATATATAGACCGGACCGCACGCCGCAGTAATATATAAATATATCAGACTTCATGCCGCAGTATTATTATGGATCGGACTGCACACTGTAGTATTATAGTGATTGGGCTGAAGTAGCCCCTCCAAAGTCTGCAAACACCCCCAGTGAGCATAGTTATATATTATTGGATCGGACTGCGCGTCGCAGCAGTATATCAATTATATTGGATCGGGCTGCACGCCGTAGCACTATATATATCGGTCAGGGTTAGATCAATGTTGGATCAGTATGAGACAGTAGTGGACTCGAACTAGACTTACCATTCAAGAGATGATTTACTTGTATAGTTATTCTTAGAATTGTTTACTGTTCATACTGGTGTTCTTTCTTTCAGTTATTATTTATTGATTACTACTCACTGAGTTGGAAGTACTCACTCTACTCCCTGCACCTCGTGTCCAGATACAGGGATCCAGGAGGGCAGTTGAGCTATACACCACTGTTGTTTCTATTACTAGCTGAGGAGACTTCGAGATAGCTGCCGGCGTCCACAAGACCCGATCTCTCCCTCCTTCTATTTTTGTCTTTTGTCATTCTACTTAGACTTGGATTTTATAGGGTGTTTTCTTTCCGTTAGAGGCTCAGACTTGTGATATCGAATTCATTGGGTTGTATTACATATATTTCTATTTCCGCATTGTGGTTTCTATTATGAAAACATGCTAGTTAACTCTAAATGGATCAGTATTAATTAATAATTGACTGGTTATCTAGAAAATGGTCGGTCTTGCCTAGCAATGTGTTGGGAGCCATCACAACCGGGGTTTGGGTCGTGACAGATTTGCTAAGGGTTGACCTCAATGCCTCGCTGTGATACCAAGAAGCCAATAGAACTTTTCTGAGGTTATGTTAAAAGTGCATTTTCGGGGTTTAATTTCATACCGTAACGTCTGAGCATGTCGAATGCCTCTTTCAAGTGGTCGATGTGATCCTCTTTCCTTTTTGACTAGACTACCATGCCATCACTGTGGACTTCCATGGTTTTGATAAGCTGATTTTTGAATATTTTTGTCACCAACCTCTGATATGTCGCCCTCGCGTACTTCATTCTGAAAGGCATCACACTATAGCAGTACGTTCCCTGGTGAGTGATGAAAGTGGTACTTTCTTAGTCTTCCTCCTCTAGGAGGATCTGGTTGTAGCCCGAGTAGATGTCTAAAAAACTTAATAGCTCGTGCCCGACTGTCGCATCAATGAGCTGGTCAATATGGGGCAGTGGGAATGAATCTTTCGGTCAGGCTTTGTTCACACCTAAGACGTCTATGCACATCCGCCATTTTGCATTCTTCTTTTTTACCATGACCACGTTGGCGACCCATTGTCGACGCCCCCCCCCCCTTTCTTAAGAAATATGGTTTACGACATTGGGAGGACAAGTCTATTCCCGTTTAGGATTTGGGTTTTGTATTTGGAGATTCGCCACCTAATGATTATGTGCATTAGGACACTTAAGAGGGGTTTTAGATTTTGAAACGAGAGATTAGGGTAAGGGCTAGAAATTATCTCGAGGGGAAGGTGTTAGGCATCCCTCAGGATCCACAAGTGTGGTTCCCGGCCATGTTACAATTGTGACTTTACATAAACATGTAAGCAATTAAGGCTCAAATAATGACTTGCATATGGCATTGCAAATAAGTTGAAACTTGTGAAAGTAGAGGGAGGGCAAAATTTTATAAAAAGTGATTTAAAGAGTTTTACAAAAAAAAGGAGATGAAAGCAAATAAAGGGAGAGGGGTCCAAGGTTTATGATTAATATGGATCAAATCAATGCAATATCTAGCAATCACATCTCAGAAGAGGGATTGCACGTGATATCAGCGCACCCGTAATCATATACATATTCTACCCTTCCCACCCCGTTAAGGTATTAAAGCGTGGAATAGTACTGAACTTATTGCATGTTACTACCCATCCCAATCATTTCAGTCTCGGAGGTATTTGGGACTACTAATCCTAAAATTGGGGGGGGGGGGGGGAGTTTGGGGCTTTTTGAAGTTTTAAAAGGTTAAAAGTCTAAGGCAACAAATAAAAGCAAATAAGACAATTATGGGAACACATAACAGTTACGGCCTCAAATAAACTTCCTCAACTCAGAAAAAAGACATATGGTTTAGTATGTCTTACATGTACTGATTAGGTCTTAATTAAACTTAAGCATCAAGGTAGGCTTATTTATCACATATTTCAGATAAGAAGTCGAAATTAGGTCTTCATGCTGGTTGTAATTATTAAGGATTGATGCAGTTATAAATTTCACCCTAAGGCTTGCCTAGGTATTAAATAGAACCTATGAGCATGATATCTATTAATTTCATAAACGAAGAAGTGAACTGATTGCAGAAAAGAATGGTTAGTTACGAAGGCATAAGTTTTGTAGATGTTTAGATGCTACCGCTACTAATTTTAGACGAGTTGGCGATTCAAGTTTAGTTAACAGCTCCTATTGACATGCTTTCTAAGTGATACTGACTTTAAACACTATTATCGCTTATGCAGAAATTCTATAGGCAATTGTCTATATGCAATTGGTTAGTTATTTAAATCCTATAATAGGTTTTCCTAATGACAGATACAAAATGTAGAAAGTCCTATAGGCATGGTGTCTATATAAAAATACAGGGTTTTAGAAGCGACTTACAAGCATGGTATCTATTATGAAATTGCAGAAAACCCTATAGACATAGTATCTATATGAGAATGCAGAAAATCTTATGGATATGTTATCAATATGAGAATACGGAAAATCTTATGGCATGGTATCTATATGAGAATGCAGGGTTTATAAAATGTAGGACTTTAGAAATAGTAATCCCTATAGGCATGATGTCTAGATGAGATGCAAAATTTTAGAAATTATCAGAATTTCGGAGATAGTAACTTCCTATAGGTGTTTAACCAAAAAATAGATTTTTAGTCAAATCTAGAATACAGAAGAATTGGGTTACTGATAATCGAGAAATAAATAAAGAAAATAATTTATCAAGTGCACAAATATGGAAGCTTGTAAATCAAAAATATATTCCAGTAGTCTCTTGTGTTTTCCTTGATTACATGTTTCTCCTTGTATAGGTATTTCGGAGAATCTTTGAGAATTTACGTTACATTCAAGCCATAGTGAGGCCATTATAAATATTTAATGACATTAAATGCTACGTTATACAATCATCATATTGAATGCAAATATTCCTTAACGGCTCCAATGCTTGTTCCTTTTATAATGACGTGTATCTTCATTCTCTTATGTGTCCTGGTTCATTGTCTTTTCATATTTCCTTCATAAATGCGCTTTTAAATAGGTACGGGTCTTTCGAGCCTTTTAAATCATACCTTCCCTTTGCTCCCGTATCTCTTTTTCATCCCATTGTCTTGTACTCCTTTTTACCCACATCAGCTTAGACTTTTTGACCTAGTCATAGACTATAAGTAACCCCACGTGTCATGTCATGTCATTATTCATTCATATATTTAATTTTTCCCAATACAGATAGTCCCTCCACTTTCCATTTATTCATCAATATGAATATTTGGGAAGTGAAAATTCGTAAAAGGAGAATTTTTATCACAATTAATGCTCTGATAAAGTTGACGCTTCAACTGTCACTTCTTTTTAATGCCCTGGACACATGTTTCTTCATCATTAGTTGCACTATCATGCAGCGCTTTTCCAGGATTTCTTTTCGGCTTCACTCTTCACGAAGTACCAATTATCATCATTATAGCGTCTTTCATCATCGTACTCTTCCTTTTTTTATAATTACCCAATACTATAAATATAACCTCTCTTCTTGTTTTTTTGTTCATAAATTGAACTGAATACTTCCGCCTTGCAAACTTACTTGCTTCAATTCAACTCTTGCATCCATGGCTTCTTCGAACCCTAACCCCAGGAAAACTCCCATTTTAGACAATTTTCCCAATGCTCCTGTAAGGCATAGAAGAGGAGGTAGATTACGCAATCTAAGCTCCACTCGTGGTGGTGCTTCAACACCTCTTTCTGATTCTGGACCTTCTTCTAGAACCATAGGTTCTCATTCACAAAGAGGTCCTTCTAGAAGTAAGGATTCAACGGAGCCTTTGAGTTAATCCTTAGTAGAAGAAATGATTCCTACCGAGTTTTCTTTCCACCATGATCGAGAATCTTAAAAAAACCCAAGTGGCTGCACTAGACCGTGCTGATCCTTATCCTACCTTAATCACAAGCGCTTTGGCTCCAATGGTTAGGAGTGAGCACCATTGGGCTGAAGATTTTCCCATTATTATTCGTAACCCGAATCAAAGGATCACCTCCTATATGATATGTTATTCCTTTGTTTACACCTATCCTTTCACTTTGGGATTTAAACCGGCCATCGACCCAGTCATCTCAGACTTATGCCGCTTTTTTAATGTTTAGTTGGGGTAAATTGGCCCAATAGTGTGGCGAGTTGTTACCTGTTTAAGACATCTTGCTAACAAATCCGACCTAGAATTTACTTTCCCCCATTTGATTCACCTTTACTCCATTACATTTTTCCGAAATGGAATATTTAGCTTAGCAGCTAGGAGCAAAAGAGTTTTGGTGAATCTTGAAGATGACAAAGACCGTGGCTGGTATGCTCACTATGTTGCTGCCCCCACCGCAGGTCTAGTCAGTGAAAGGAACCTCTGATTCCCAGAGAAGTGGAACTTTGCACGTAAGTATTTAATTTTACCATGCCTATTTATTTCCATCCTTACTTATTTTAAATATCGTGTTTCTTTTTCAGTAACCATGGGTATGGTGACTCCCATACCTAATATCTGTGGTTGGGTAGAAAGAATTCTGAAGGTTACCCTAATGGAGGGCAGGACCTGGAAAACCCTTGCCAAACGATACGATTGGAAACCAAAAACCCACGCTAAGGAATTTTTTCCTTTTCTTGTTTTTTGTTGTTTTGGCTTTTTTGTAACCTTTATTTTCTTAGGTTTTGCCACTCGAAGAGTCACTCTTGAAGGTGTCTTAGCGTCACGTGGTCAAAACATTTGCGTAGGATTGCACCAAGATGTTTCAATTCCTTCAAGATTTTAAAAGAGGAAATCCATTCTTGAAGATGACACCAAAGGAGAAGGTGAAGGTTCTCTGGTTACTAGACCACGAGTCTGGAGACGAATCGTCTCTGATGACGAGATTAACATCTCTCTTGTCTTGCCTCTTTCCGAACCTGTCATATCTCATGTGGTCATTCCTGATGATGACATCTCAGCTCCCTGTGATACTGTTGAGTCTATAAACCAACGTTTTATAAGTGGCTTTAGTAGTGGTCCTTTAGGTCCGGTTTTAGATGAAGTTCCCTTGTCTTCTTCTGTTGTTCCTGTAATTGTTCCTTTACCTTCCTCATCTGTTACTTCCATTTCCTCTTCTGCTATTCCTCCTTCAACAATTACTCCTCCCATAATCCACCATACTGAGGTAGGTTCCTCGAGAAGGAGTTCCAATATGAGGAGCGTGACCATTGAAGTCCCTCGAGATAGAAGCCTCCTAAGGAAATCCGGGAAATCAGACATGTGGCTTGCACCTTTGATTGGTCCCATTGAAAAATCAAAGCTCGAGAGTCATAATAATATGACTCTTTTGAACGACATTGTCCATGCCGGCTTGAAGGTATTCCTTAATCCTTTTTTTTTATAGAAGATTATTTTCTAAAATTTAACCTTATATATCTTTTTTATAACCAGGCCAACCTTATTGGTACCGAGCTCATGATTCGAGTTCCTCTCTTAGAGAAACTGGCTCATGATTTGGAGAAAACTGGTCATGATGCAGAGAAAGTTGCTCGTGAATCCCTATTAGAGGCCAACAATTGGAAAGGCCAGTATGAAAGTACGCGGATTGACATGGACATCTTGGAAAAGAAAAATAACTCTTTAGAAAAACAAGTTCAAAACCTCACATCTGAGTTGGCAACGGTCAAGGCTGCTTCAGACCAATCTATGAAAACTAAAGAGCTTGTTGCAGAGTAGTTGTCCCTAGTGGCTGATAAAAACAAAGCTTTGAAAGCTTTATTGACTCAGAAGGAAGCGTATGCAGAAGGTATGGCACAAGAACTCACCCGAGTGCAAGAAGAATTACGAGCCTCGGCATACAAGGTTTGTGCTTTAGAGAATTCTCACACCTCTCTGCAATCATCTCACGATTCCATTCTTCTTAATGATGAAGAGCTTAAAAATGAAGTCACGGCCTGGGAAAAGTATTATGAACTTCTTGAGGAATCTTCCAACATTGAAGTAAGTTGGATCTATCTTAAAACCCGACGTGATACCTTGATGGAAATAATCCAAGAGGACTTCTATCTTGAATGCGAGTTGGCAAAAGTAAATCAAGCCATCGAGAAAGTGCAACAACCACTAGATTTCTCATCTCTCGAAGCTAATCTTTCCGCAGCTGAAACTCCTTTAGTTGAGGCTCCTCCAAATGAATCTTCTACGGTTGAAGCTGTTTTGATTGTCGTGACATGAAGTCCCCATGTCTGTTGTTCCCGAAGCTTCCGTATCTAATGAGATTATTGCTAGTGTGGCCCTTCCTTTGAGTTCTTCCATGCCTACTATCACTAGCCAAATTGAAGTTGCATGGTGTTGCCAGTACTGCGACTGAATATCAACTTGTAAGGGCAAGTGCAGTTGAGTCAGTTGAGTCTGTAAACAACCCCCCTTCTGTTTCGTCATCTTAGAAGTTTTTTTTTTAATTTTAGATTTCCCGTTTTTGTAGGTGCCTTTTTGGAAGTCTATTTTTAAAGTGTTTAACTTCTTGTGACAACTTCTGCCATAAAAACTCTTGACTTAGAAATTTCAAGTCCCCGAGTCTTGTGTAATGGGCATTTTGGATATGATCGAGTTTTTTATACTTGTCTTTTAATATTTTAAGAAATTTATTTCTTCAAACTCCTATATGTTCTATTCTTGCCTCTTATCTTTAAAGGACTTAGAGAATAGGTTGCATTTATACTACCTGAAATGCTTTTATTGTTCTCATGATTAAATAATATGAGATTCATAAAATAGGTCCCTTTTATATATTGACATTTGATGAAGAAGACGTCTCAACTTCATAACGTTGTTTTATACGATATAAGAAATAGGAACATACGTATTTATCTGGAATAACTTGAACAAATCTTTATTTTTGAACTTTGACAAGTTGTCCATCATTCCTTACATGTATTTGAATTATATCTATAACTTTCTCGTAACCGTTTCTCTTGTAATAGTTTTACAAAGAATAGAACAATAGATACATGGTTTTTTCTTATAACCCGTTTTAGTATACAACCTTTACCCTTAACTATTTATGTAGTATAGTGGGTTTCCCTTAGCTCCAAAACATTAGGAAGGGTTTGAGAGGTGACTCCGTTGTTCTCATGGGAAAGAATACTATGATGAATTACTATAACTCATTAGCTTCCACTCTGCACTTGTCTTTTAGGCTAGGCTTGACTTTCTTACATCTTCTTTGCCTTTTATATACACATGACTATATATTCTATGTAGTCCCCCAAGTGTTTGAGTTTTGAAGTATGAAGCCTCGAGCACTTGATAGTTTCTTTCATCCGGCCTTTTTCCTGAAAAGGAAATACATACGGGACTCCGAGGATATGATTATAGATGAAGACTGCTTTACCCGTATATGTATCTATCAGAATTATTGTAACCCTAGGCCTAGAATTTTAGTGTATTCCAGTTCACCTTTCAGGCCATGACTCATCATTTAGCACGGGTAAGCATTTTGCCTATCATCTAAAATCGTTAGTCATAAAATTTATAATAATCCAAAAAATAAAAATTAATAAAATGATACCTGACAAAATTTCTTTTTTAGAAGTAATATCTCTTTAAATGAACAGCATTCCAATGCAAGGGAAGTATTTTGCCGTTCATTGTCTCCAACTCATACGCTCATTTTCCTGTAATATCATGTATTTTGTAGGGTCCTTCCCAAGTCGGACTTAACTTACCAGAATTGGTTGCCTTGGTAGATAGAAAAACCTTTTTAAGCACAAAGTCCCTAATTTTGAAATATCACAGACGGGCTTTCCTGTTTTAATATCGTTCAATTATCTATTTTTGTGTGTCCATTCTTATTAATGCAGCTTCTCTCCTGCCTTCTAATAGATCTAAATTGATCCACATCTCTTCATCATTAGACACTTGCGCTGCTTGTGCCACTCTCGTACTTGGCTCTCCTATTTGAACAGGGATAAGTGCCTCAGCCCCATAGTATACTAAATAAAATATGGTTTCACCCGTGCTTGTACGGTATGCCTATAAGACTCCAGGTAGTACTTCAGGCCTGTTACCTTTGATTCTTCCAATAGTTTTTTCAAATTATTGATGATGATTTTATTTGTAGATTCCACTTTCCCATTCCCTACCGGATGATAAGGTATTGATGTTATCCTCTTTATTTGCCAACATTGAAAGAATTCCGTGACTTGAGCTCTGATAAATTGTGGACCAATATCGCATACGATTTCTTTTGGCACACTGAACCGGCAAATGATATTTTGACAAATGAAATCATTGACTTCTTTTTCCCGTACCTGTTTGAATGCTCTTGGCTCTACCCATTTAGTAAAGTAATCAGTAAGTACGAGTAAAAATTTTACTTGTCCTTTAGCTTGAAGCAGGGGTCCAATAATATCCATTCCCCATTTCATGAACGACCACGGTGCAATAACCGGATGTAACAACTCAGCAGGTAGGTGCATGTTGTTACCGTACCTTTCATATTTGTCACATTTAGCTACGAAACTCGTTGCTTCTTTTTCCATTGGGCCAGTAATACCCTGCCCTAGCCAAAGTTCTTACCAATGACCTTCCTTCTGCGTGGTTTCCACAATTTCCTTCATGTACTCCCCTCATTACAAATTATGTTTGAGAAGGTCCAAGACATCTTGCTAAAGGGCCACCGAACATCATTCGATAAAGGTTACCTTGTTTTAAACAATATCGAGCTGCCTTCTTACGAAGTGCTTGTGCTTTTGTCTTGTCATCTGGTACGGTACCATACTGCAAAAAAGCTATGATTTCATTCTACAGTCCAAAGTTAGATTATTAAAATTTACCTCGTTCTTGTTAGGTTTGAGAACCGAGTGAAATAAGTGAATAACTGAGGTATTGGCATCTTTTGTTATATCAGCTGCGGATGCTAGGTTTGCTAGGGTGTCTGCTTCGACATTATCATCCCCTGGGATTTGGATAGCCTCCCAAATATTGTTGCATCCTTACCGTTCTGGCTGTGTAAGTCCCTAGAATTTGATACCCACGAGTTAAGAATCGCTATTGATCACTACCGGACTTATTCCAAGTTCCCGTGACAATTCCAGACCTGCGATCACAGCTTCATACTCTGCTTCATTATTAGTTATAGAATGACATTTAATGGCTTGTCTAATGGTTTCTTCTGTAGGTGGTACCAAGACAATTCCTAATCCTGCACCTTTAATATTAGAGGATGCATCAGCAAATAAAGTCCAGACCCCTGGGTTTGCTCCATTAAGTACCTGAATTTCTTTTTCCGCTTCTACTTGCATCCCTTTACTAAAATCAGTCACAAAATCTGCTAGTACTTTGGATTTTATTGCTGTTCTAGGTAAGTAAATAATTTCATATTCACTTAATTCTATATCCCACTTAGCTAACCTCCCTAAAAATTCATGCTTATGCAATATATTATGTAATGGGAATGTAGTTACAACAACAATTGGGTGACATTGAAAATATGGTCTCAATTTTCTAGATGTCATGGTTAGAGCTAATGCTAATTTCTCTAATTGTGGATATCGTGACTCAACATCCAACAAAGATTTACTAACGTAATAAATAGGAGATTGTTTACCTTGTTCTTCTCGCACCAAAAGTGCAGTTACCACAACTTCTGAAACTGCAAGGTAGATAAAAAGTCTTTCCCCAATTTTAGGTTTGGCTAATAGTGGTGGATTTGCCAAATATGTTTTCAAGTCCCGAAGCGCTTGTTGACATTCTTTATTCCATTCAAAATGATCTTGCTTTTTGAGGGCTGAGAGAAATTTGAAACATTTTTCTGATGACTTTGAGATGAATCTCTCCAAAGCTGCGATCCTTCCGTGAGTTTTTGAACTTCTTTTTTATTTGAAAGTACATCCAGAATCTCTTCAATAGCTTTAATTTGAGCTGGGTTTACTTCAATACCACGATTAAAAATAAGAAAACCTAAAAACTTTCCTGATGCCACACCAAATGCACATTTTTCCGGATTCAATTTCATATTATACGTGTGCAAAATTTCTAATGTTATAGATAAATGTGGAACATGATCCTTTGAATGCAAAGTTTTAACTAACATGTCATCTATATATACCTCCATGGGTTTACCTAAATATTCCTGAAACATTCTAGTAACCAACCTTTGATATGTTGCACCTGCATTTTTAAGACCAAATGGCATTACCCTATAACAGTAAGTTCCCCTATCTGTTATAAAAGAAGTTTTTTCTTCATCTTCTGGATCCATTTTGATTTGATTATAACATGAGTACACATCTAAAAAACTCAACAATTCATGCCCTGTTGTTGCATCAATTAATTGGTCTATATGTGGTAACGGAAAAGAATCTTTTGGACAGGCTTTATTAAGGTCTTTGTAATCCATAAAAACATGCCACTTACCATTTTTCTTGGGAACCACAATAGTATTAGCCAACCTGTTGGGGTATTTTACCTCACGTATTAACCCTATTTTGAGCAACTTTCGAACTTCCTCCTGAATTACCAGATTCTTGAATGCTCCTTGTTTCCGCTTCTTTTGCTTGACTGGGGGATATGTTGGGTCTTCATTTAAATTATGAGTCATAACCTCCAGTGGTATTCCTGTCATATCAGAGTGGGACCAAGCAAAACAATCTAAGTTAGCTTTTAAAAGTTCAATTAATTCATGTTTTACCTCTGGTTTTAGATTGGCCCATATATACACCTTCCTTTCGGGTTGGTGTGTAAATAACACCATAGCTTCGTGTTCCTCTATTGTGGTTTTTATGTTCTCGTTTTCCTCCGATTCTTGAATAGTATCCGGTTCTTGAATCCACATATGTTTTTTCTTCCCTAGTTAAGGTTGAAGCACCCTCCTCAACTGAATCATGTAATTACTATTTGGCTTCATCCGGGTCGTTACAACAACATAGTTTATGCTTCTAGAAGTTTTTTGATCGCCCCTAATTTGGAAAATTCCCCATGGTGAGGGAAATTTGATAACTTGATGCAATATAGACAGAACAACATCCATATCATGGATCCATGGCCTCCCAAGGATTATGTTGTAAGCCATCTCCATATCCACCACCTGAAACTTAGTGTCTTTGACAACGCCTTCTGTAAAGGTGGCGAGGATTGCTTCACCCTTGGTTATAATGTTAGAGTTATCAAACCCTGATAAAGTATGTGCCTTTTGGGACCAACTTGTCCTCAACTTGCATTTCACGTAACACTCGTACCAAAATAATATTTACCGAACTTCCTCGATCAATCAGAACACGTTTAACGTTAGTATCATATACGAGTAATGATATTACCGGTGCGTCATTATGTGGGGTCATGAGGCCTTCTGCATCTGTGTTGTTGAATGTGATATTCTCCTCCTCCAGCATGTGTCGTAGCCGTTTTCCATGTGTGATCATCATTTTGGATATTTTATTGGCTGCAGTATATGAGACACTATTGATATCTTCTCCTCCACTTATAACATTGACTGTACATTTAGGAGAGGGCAGCTTCGGGGGCTCCTGTTTATTTTTCATTTATGCTTGTTTGCCTTTCTCAATGAATAACTCAGTTAGGTATCCTTGCTTTAACAAATGGTCCACCTCACTTTGTAAAAATCTGCAATCTACGATTTATGTCTGTGATCATTATGGAAATCACACCAGTGATCAGGGTTTCTTCTACTCGGGTTCGATCTCATCCCCTTAGGCCACCACACCTTATCTCCCTTGCCTCTTAAAAAAGCTACGAGCTCAGAAGTAGTTACGTTAAAATTGTAACCACCAAACCTTGCCTTCAAACCCCCATCATCATCTTGTTGTCCGCGTGTTCCTCGTTCATTGTTAAATCTTGATAAAGAGCCTGATTCCTTATATCTTGGTTTATGATCGTATCTCTCTTGTTTTGATCTCTAGTATTTTCCCGCAGGTCCCATATACGGATCGTACCTGTTTTTACCAGACCTCATTTAATTATCTACACGCCTTGAACTTATTTTCTCATCTGTTTTTGCCGCGAGATAATATCTTCCTCGATCCTCAACTTTGTGCTATACCTGTTGTAGACATTGTTCCACGTTGTTTCTGGGAATTCCCAAAGGCTTTCTTTGAGTCTCCTTGTAGCTTCTGAACTTTTCTCACTCAAATTACTAGCAAAGGGTATGGATTCCCAGTTGTCCGGTACTCGTGGTAGCAATATTCTTTCTCGTTGAATTATATCTACAAATTCTCTTAATAACTCGGAATTCCCTTGCTTAATTTTGAAGATGTCCTCCATCCTTTTCTCAAATTTTTGAGCTCTCGAGTGTGCTTTAATAAACAAATCTACAAGCTCAGCAAAACAATTTATTGAATTTTCAGGTAAAAGGGAATACCAGGTTAAAGCTTATTTGGTGAGTATTTCTCCAAATTTTTTGACTAGGACCGATTTGATTTCTTGATTAGTCAAATAATTCCCTTTAACTCTAGTGGTGAAGGCTGTAACGTGATCTCGTGGGTCCGACGTTCCATCATACTTAGGAATATCAGGCATTTTGAATTTCTTCGGAATTGGAAGGGGGGCTGCACTTGGCATCCATGGCTGTTGTGAGTATTTGTCTATGTCCACCCCTTTAATCACGGGCGGTACCCTATGTATTTGTTCTATGCGTTCATTTTGTTCATTAAGCTATCTCTACAAGGTTAGTACAATAGTTTGTAAATCAGAATTAGCTTGGTTACCTGGGTCTCCTTCATGCGTTTCACTAGTAGTTCCACCACTGCATGAATTAACCAGTCTAGAATGGGGGTTCTCTAAAGTATTATTATTTGGAGTTGGTGTGGGCGGAGCAGCAGGTAACTGAGTAACAAAGGCTTGAAGAGCTTTTCTCACTTGAGATGCAATTATTTTCTGTAATGCCTCATTCATATCTTTGACATTGTTGAATTGATCTTGCTCATTTGCCTGAGATCCATCGGGAGTGCCTTCACGAGATCATCGTGGAGAATTTCGTGGAGAACCTTGTGGTGAATCTCGAGGGGAATCTCCTTGAATTTGTTGGTTTGTTTGAATTTCTGGAAGTCCTATGGTGTTTTTGTTGTTGTTTGACATGATTGATTTGAATAAGGAAATCAAATAGAAATAATGTTGATTATCAGATTCTCAGTAATGGAACCAATTTGTTTAACCAAAAAATAGATTTTCAGTCAAATCTAGAATACAAAAGAATCGGGTTACTGATAGTCGAGAAATAAATAAAGAAAAGAATTTATCAAAAGCACAAATATGGAAGCTTGTAAATAAAAATTATATTCCATTAGTCTCTTGTGTTTCCCTTGATTACATGTTTCTCGTTTTATAGGTCTTTTGGAGAATCTTTGAGAATGTACGTTACATTCAAGGCATAATGGGGCCATTATGAATATTTAATGACATTAAATGCTACGTTATACAATCATCATATTGAATGCAAATATTCCTTAACGGCTCCAGTGCTTGTTCCTATTGTAATGACGTGTATCTCCATTCTCTTATGTGTCCTAGTTCATTGTCTTTTCGTATTTCCTTCGTAATTGCGCTTTTAAATAGGTACGGGTCTTCCGAGCCTTTTAACTCGTACATTCACTTTGCTCCCGTATCTCTTTTTCATCCCATTGTCTCGTGCTCCTTTTTATCCATATCGGCTTGGACTTTTGACCCAATCATAGCCTATAAGTAACCCCACGTGTCATGCCACATCATTATTCATTCATATATTTAATACTCCGTATTTCTCAATACAATAGGCATGATGTCTACGCTTTTTGCATGCATGATTGACCCACATGAGTCGCAACTTAATAATACATTGTGGAGAACACCTATAGTGTACTAAGTTATTCTCCACTACAACCCCACCCGCTCCCCACCTAACCCCTTCCAAATAGAATGCAATCTTAATTTTTCGCTCTTCAGACATTATGGCAAAATGCAGAAAAAGTTAAGTAAACAAATATTTCAGAATGAATAAAGAAAATAAAAATGATGTTGGAGACTTAATTGTTGAAGAATGAATGAACCTCCTTAAATAAGCAAAAAGCATGTGCGAGGGGTACAATAATGGGATGGTCAGTCAATTATGCGCTTTACTCACCAATTGTTGTGGGTCAGTCAATTAATGTGTATCGTGCTGCTAAGGTATAGCACAAGTATTAAACGTGCTATACATTAAAAAAATCGCCAGTAATTTTTTTCGCCTATTGGGTGCTTCGAGTCCAAAAAAGTAACACTTAGGTTCCGAACTCGTTTTTCGGGCATCTCTTAGGATTTGATTTGCCAAGTATCTCTCATTTCACCAAAAATAACTACGACGCCTGACCACTTATGGCTAAATGACGGAAATACAACTAAATCTAATTAAAAATGTACTGCCGGGAATGTGTAGAGAAGTAGATGCGCTACTAGAGAGAGACGATAGATCGAGTCAAGTTAGAGAGAGATGAAAAGAGGGCAAATTTTAGCATCAATATTCCTGTTGCTGTTCAAGAATTTGAAGAATCTTTCTCAAAGTCAAATTTGACTTACCATCCTCTCCCCAGGAAATTTTTCAAAAACAACAATTTTACATTTCCAGCAGCAGGACAGATAAGAGTTGAATCTATGACCTCAGTACCAAGGCGTATCAAACTTGTATGACCTCTATAAAATAAAGGAAACTAGAGACGCTTCGATCTGAAACCACTGATTTTATTTCTTGCTTGAAGTATAAATGCCAGATATTATGGCCACTCCTGCGACTGCAACTCCGAATATTGATAAGATTCTTGTGACAGAGATGGCAGGTTTCTGTGAAGGAATTGTTAGTAGTTCCTTAACCTGTGGCAGCAAATTATAAACAAAGAATGTCAATAAATAAGTACAAGGTTCAAATTCAGCCTGTAAACTTTAAACATGCGACTAGGAAAGCCACAATTTTTTGCTTCCAGATGCTTTGCAATGTACAGGAGGAAGCATAAGTTCAATCTAACTACACTACAACTTTTATCACCTCAATGGGTTGTTTCCAGTTCTTCTTGATTCCCGGCAGGTGACCCTTCCCTACGACTGCTACCACAGAGTTGTGTTCACCAGCAACTCTTAGTAATGTCGATGACATGTACCTATGGAAGAACAGAAGGCAGATCTCTAACATTTGTAAAACAGTATTTACACTGATCATCAAAAGACAAAATAAAGTGTCAGGTTTAATGTCATCCTTCAAAGATTTTGACTTAATGCAAGGAAGACCAAAATTACCATAGATCTCCAGAATTTGACTCGGCAAATAGTACTGTTTGAAACATATGAACAGTACAGCGCGTGGGCTTAAATGCAATTATAAAAACTCCCGCAGTTGAATATTAATGATTGATAGCGATAAAGAATAAGTAATCTGATAAGCTTAAAATGTATCTTGTTAGCTTAAGTTGCAACAAACGCATCAGAAATGTTTCATCTATCAAAAGCAAAAAAGTGTTATCAAAAGCGAAAGACGCAGAAAAGCTCTAAGGTCCTGGGGCTTTAAGCACAAAGCGCAAATAAAACATGCGCTTTAATGAAGAAAGGCACAAAAGGTGAAATAAGTACAAATATATGTGTAGTCCACGACTAATAATTATAAGCACAAACAAGAAAAGTACGGACAAAGAAATGGAAAAAGAATTACGATAAAGTGATATATCAGTTATTTTGTGTCGCCTTTTCAAGATTACGCTCATCGGCAAGGAAAAATATGCCTTAGAGCCCTGATAACAACAATCAAGTGCCACTAAGCAAGGCGAAACGCTCAACATATTTTTTTTCCATGGCTTAAGCGCGATTTTGACAACATTGAATCCAACATTATGTGATGAAACTTTTAATACAAGGAGTTTGTCTTTTTTCACTTGGCTAATTATTGACCAGATATTTTTACCCTTAACAACATAGGACGGAGTACCCATTTAATAAATTAAACGAGCATGTTAATTCATTTGCCTAACTTAGCATACCTTCTCATGCTAATTTCTACTCTAGCAAGCCACCGAAACAGAAATTCTATTTAAGCCTAAGGCAACCCGGTGCACTGAGCTACCACTATGCGCGAGGTCCCGGGAAGGGCCGAACCACAAGGGTCTATTGTACGTTTTCTTATCCTGCATTTCTTATACGGAGTGAACCCGTGACCTCCAATTAAAAGCTTGCTTTTATTAGGAAAACCGGAAGTGAACAAAGGATATAGTAATATGCAATAACTGACGATTATACCTATATTGAGATCATGAGCAGCTTGACGATTATACCTATATTGAGATCATGAGCAGCTTGAGGAAATACCTATATTGAGATTAAGGTAGCCCTTATTCCTATTTAAAACTTCCTTTTCTCTTTGACTTTTACAAAGTGACTAACACCAATATATGTGAAGCTACTTCTCCCAAAAGTATATAATTAAATGTATCGTTATTGTTCCATACATTATTAAACGGAAATAGGCCGCCTCCAAACACATATTGCAAGTTCTATTAGTGCCAAACTACATGTAGAAAGCCAGATAGTTAGACACATAACTCACTTTCGAGTATGTGAAGTAACAAATCAGATTCAAATTTTCCAAATTTGCATTTTGAATGACAAATGCAACTAGCTCTAAATCTGATGTAACACTGGCCAGGACTTAATGACATGTACCTGCCAGTTAAAAAAACAAGAAAATAGCCTATGGCAGGTAGCAACATTGTTTGACCATACAGACAAAAAGGAGATGGAGTGGGGGTAGAGAGCTAGGGGCAGAAGAGCATTTTAATTACAATTTACAAGCAGTGGGTTTTCTTGTAAGTTAAGAGGTGCTTACAGATCTCGCTCATGAACTAGGGTAGTCCAAAGAGTGGGGAAGTGCTTGCTCATTTCCTGAATTACAAGAGTCAGCATGTCGACATCATCCATTTCCTTCAGCTGCTCAACACCAGAAGTCCAATACCATGTAAGTAACACAAGATATTCTTCACAAATCCAATATGCACACAGGGGAAACCCCATAAAATATAATGCAAGGAAACCTACCATCTTGTTGAGATCTTGCGGATTTGGTAAGAATAATGCTTGGAAGAATAAGGAGAACAAGAATTTTGTTTTGTGCCAAAGTGGCATTTTTGCCCATGTTCTTCGCAATGTTATCTGTTCATAAAATTGGTAACATTTCACAGGTTAATAAAAAACCGAACTGCGTAATTTGAGTCATTAAATGGTTATAGCATCAGATAGGGATTAAGGATTAGGCTTCAAACTGAAGTTCAGAACTCACAAGAAGAGAAATCCAATCAATATATGATAAAACTACTTCAATAAAATAAAGATAGAAAACCAGGTTTCATATTTGCAAGCATGAGAATGCACGGGAAAAAAATATTATTGATGTATTGACAATGCTACAATGAGCCCCATATATACACACATAACATATCCACTACCCAGTATAGTCCCACAAGGTGGGGTCCGGGGAGGGTAATATGTAGACAAGCCTTACCCCTACCCAAAGGGTAGAGAGGCTGTTTCCAATCGACCCTCGGCTTAGAAAAGGAAAGGGAAAGCAACAACAAAAACAAAAACAAAAGAGCATTAGTAATTCCGGCAGAAATCGCATAAATAGTTATCTAAACATAAGAATTATACATAAAATGACATGTAATAATATCAAACCGTAACTACCATAAATAACTACCATAAGGGGGACACAATCCAATGCACGAATCATCTATGAGTCGCCCTGACAAGCCTCACCCCACCCCGGGAAAGGAGTACAAAAAATTCTAGGAGCCCCTATCCTACAACCCTGATACTAGACCTCCGGACTTTTCTATCAAGGGCCATGTCCTCGGAAATATGCATCCTAGCCATGTCATGCCTAATCACCTCTCCCCAATACCTCTTAGGCATCCCTCTGCCTCTCCTCACGCCGACCACCGCCAGTCGTTCACAACTTCTCACCGGGGCATCAGGACTTCTCCTCCGCACATGCCCGAACCACCCGAGCCTCGCTTCACGCATCTTCTCATCCACCGGGGCCACCCCCACCTTCTCTCGAATAACTTCATTCTTAATCTTATCTAACCCGGTGAGTCCACACATCCACCTGAGCATCCTCATCTCCGCAACCTTCATTCTCTGAACATGAGAGTTCTTCACCGGCCAGCACTCCGCCCCATACAACATGGCAGGTCTAACCACAGCTCTATAAAATTTTCCCTTGAGTTTCAGTGGCACTTTCTTGTCACACAGGACTCCCGATGCAAGCCTCCACTTCGACCATCCCGCTCCTATACGATGAGTGACATCCCCGTCAATCTTTTCGTCCCCATGAATCATCGACCCAAGATATCTGAAACCACTCCCCCTCAAGCTGGTGCAAATAAATCATATGTACCAAGCTTGTTACATATGTAGTTAATACGAGGAACAGTGAGGGACTTGGTGAAAATATCTGCAAGCTGATCATTTGACTTCACAAACTTTGTTGCAATATCTCCCGAGAGTATCTTTTCTCTAACAAAATGACAGTCAATCTCAATGTGTTTAGTTCTTTCATAAAACACTGGATGTGGCCATAGCCATTGCTCGATATTCTGCTTCTGCACTAGATCGAGCAACCACATTCTGTTTCTTGCTCTTCCAAGACACCAAATTTCCTCCTACTAAGACACAATATCCAGACGTAGAACGTCTATCAGAAGGTGATCCTGCCCAATCAGCATCTGAGTATCCAACGATCTGCTCATGGCCTCGATCTTCAAACAATAAGCCTTTGCCTGGAGCTGATTTTATATACCGAAGAATGCGGACAACTGCATCCCAATGACTATCACAGGGAGAATCCATAAAGTGACTCACAACACTCACAGGAAAGGAAATGTCAGGTCTAGTCACCGTGAGGTAATTTAATTTACCAACCAATCGTCTATATCTTGCAGGATCGCTAAGAGGCTCTCCCTGTCCTGGCAGAAGTTTAGAATTCGGATCCATCGGAGTGTCAACGGGTCTACAACCTGTCATTCCTGTTTCCTCAAGAATATCTAAGGCATACTTCCGTTGTGAGATTACAATACCCGAGCTAGACTGAGCGACCTCAATACCCAGAAAATATTTCAATCTGCCCAGATCCTTAGTCTGGAAGTGCCAAAAGAGGTGTTGCTTCAACTTACTAATACCATCGTGATCATCGTCGGTAATAACAATATCGTCAACATAAACGACCAAATAAATACATAGATTTGAAGCAGAATGTCGATAAAATACAGAGTGATCAACTTCACTACGAGTCATGCCAAACTCCTGAATAATGGTGCTGAACTTAGCAAACCAGGCTCGAGGAGACTGTTTTAGACCATAGAGGGACTAGCCCAACCGACATACAAGGCCACTAGACTCCCCCTGAGCAACAAAACTAGGTGGTTGCTCCATATAAATCTCATCCTCAAGGTCACCGTGAAGAAAAACATTCTTGATGTCAAACTGATAGAGAGGCCAATGACGAACAACAACCATGGATAGAAAAAGGCGGACTGATGCAATTTTAGCCACGGGAGAGAAAATATCATTGTAATCGAGTCCAAATATCTGGGTATATCCTTTGGCAACAAGACGAGCCTTAAGTCGATCAATCTGGCCATCTGGACCAACTTTGATTGCATACACCCAACGACGACCAATAGTCGGTTTACCCGAAGGAAGAGGAACAAGCTTCCAAATACCACTTGTATATAAAGCAGACATTTAGTCAATCATAGCCTGGATGAGACAATGCTTCACCTGTAGACTTAGGAATGGAAACAGAGGACAAAGATGACATAAATGCACCATGGGATGATGAGAGACGATGGTAACTTAAACCATCATAATGAGGATTAGGATTAACTATGGATTGTATACTTTTCCGTAGTGCAATCGATTGATTAAGAGAAGACAAGTATGCAGTATTAGCAGGGTCAGGTGCAGGTGCAGGACGCGAATCAGCTGGGCCTGATGCTGGGGGCGGACGAGGATGATAA
Source organism: Nicotiana noctiflora (assembly GCA_032618575.1). Taxonomy (NCBI): domain Eukaryota; kingdom Viridiplantae; phylum Streptophyta; class Magnoliopsida; order Solanales; family Solanaceae; genus Nicotiana; species Nicotiana noctiflora. Next base: position 76,677 of record JASVEL010005830.1, read on the forward strand.
GTTAGGAGTGGTGGAGTTGTAGAAAGTTGAACTCGACTAGGCGGTGGCGCTGGAGCTATAGTTGGTGGAACTGGACTAGGTGGTGGCACTGGAGCTATAGTTGGTGGAACTGGACTAAGTGGTGGCACTGAACTCGGTGATGATACTGGAGCTATAGGTGGTGGAGCTATAACCGGAACTGAAGGCGGTGGAGCTATGGAGGAAGATGAATGAGAGATAGGAACTGAATCTCTAAAGGAAGGAACAGGTAGAACCTTAGAAATATCTAAGTGATTAACTGGACCTGTGAAGTATGATTGGGTTTCAAAGAAGGTAACATCAGCAGACATAAGAAAGCGCTGAAGGTCAGGAGAATAACATCGATATCCCTTTTGCGTTCTCGAGTAACCCATAAATATGCACTTAAGAGCACGAGGAGCTAACTTATCTTTTCCTGGAGTAAGATCATGAACAAAGCACTTACTCCCAAAGACACGAGGTGGAAGAGAGAACAAAGGTAAGTGAGGAAACAGGACAGAGAATGGAACTTGATTTTGGATAGCTGAAGATGGCATACGATTAATAAGATAACAAGATGTAAGAACTGCATCCCCAATAAAACCCAGTGGAACATGAGATTGTATGAGTAGGATACGAGCAGTTTCAATAAGATGTCTATTCTTTCTTTCAGCTACCCTATCTTGTTGGGATGTGTACGGACAAGATGTTTGATGAATAATCTCATGGGAGTGCATAAATTGCTGAAATGGGGAAGACAAATACTTTAGGGCATTATCACTACGAAATGTGCAGATAGAAACCCCAAATTGATTTTGAATTTCAGCGTGGAAGGTCTGGAAAATAGAAAACAACTCAGATCGATTTTTTATCAAAAATATCCAAGTGCACCTGGAATAATCATCAATGAAACTGACAAAGTAGCGAAATCCTAAGGTAAAGGTAACCCGGCTAAGGCCCCAAACATCTGACTGAACAAAATTAAAAGGTGACTCTACTCGATTATCAAGATGCCGCGGGAAGTGAGAGCGGGTATGCTTACCGAGCTAATACGACTCACACTCTAAAGTGGACAAGTGAGATAAGCCAGATACCATTTTTTGAAGTTTTGACAAACTGGGATGTCCTAACCGTTTATGTAATAAATCTGGTAATCAGTAACAGAAGAAATTATTGGAGGAAGACAAGATACGAGTCCATGTGATTTTGCAAGGATAAGGTAATAAAGTCCATCTGATTCATGTCTGATACCAATGATCAGCCCTGTACTGTGTTCCTGTATAAAAATAAGGTCATCAAGAAATAAAACAGCAGATTTAAGTGATTTGGCTAAGCGACTAACTGCTATGAGATTAAAAGGATTACCGGGAACATAAAAGAACCGAGTCTAACGGTAAGGAAGGAAATGGACTTGCTTGACCTATTGTAGTTGCCATAGCTTGAGACCCATTGGGCATTGTGACTGTTGGAAGAGATTGAGAATGAGATACTAGTGGAAAAAAATTTGTTACCAGAAATATGATCAGAGAGATGCACCTGAATCAATGGCCCAAGACTCAGAAGGTGAAGATTGGGAGACACCAGTCATGCTACTATTTGTTGGAACAACGGAGGTTAATCCTGAAGATATCTGTTTACGTGCTTTATACTGAAGGAACTCAATATAATCCGATAAAGAAACCATTTGAATTGGATTTGTTGCATTTAATCCAACGGATTGTGAGTTAAAGGCTTCGGGTACGAATTCCATCACAATTTCGTGCCGGAAAAAAGCATAAAATTGCTGGGATCACTGTTCACGCCGGAAAAATCACCGTAGCTTGCTGGAAAATTCCAAAGTTGTCGGAATCTGTCGGAAATAGTACCAATAGACTCGGAATTGTTAGAAGAACAAACTGTCCTGAAGAAGTTTCGCGAAAAAGTGGCCGGAAAAGGGGTCACGTGCCGGCGCGTGGGGTCGGAGCTTCGCCGAAAAATTTAGCGTGTCTTCTGAAGGAGAAATTTTTACGGGTTGGTCGACGGAGGCCGGTCTACTTCGGGGTGGTGTTGGTTTTTGCACAACACTGCTAAAAAATGATTTTTTGTTATGAACAGCCTCTTTAGTCGCCGGAAAATTGCATGGCAACGCAGTCTTTCTTCCCGGAGCCGCTGGAATGATGCACAACGACAATTTATCACTTTAGCTCTGATACCATGTGAGAATGCACGGGAGAAAAATATTATTGATGTATTGACAATGCTACAATGAGCCCTATATATACACACATAACATATCCTACTCCTAATACATATTGGACTAGGGTTAGAGTTATTTACTCCCATTTACACGACTATTCTAACAGCAAGAAAGCAAGACATTGAACGTGCTATAAATATGCTTTATCCTACAGGGAAAACTCGCTAAATGACATTGAACAGGAACTATAAATATGCTTTCTCCTACTAGGAAAACTCGACAAAACAGAACGTAATTGTAGTCCTGCAAGAGCACTGGAGTATTGGGACGCTTTATCTTTTTACAGCTCCAACTCCACAAGTGAAGTAGTACATCTTTTTTCTTTTTTCTTTCTCTTTGGTATTTGATTTGTTTTTTGGAAACAAAATTATAGACTTAAGAAATTACGTAGTCCAAAAAAAATGCTTAGAATATATGAGAAGAAAAGTAATTTTACAATTCTTGGTTAAAGAAAATGTTTAGACTCCCCAAATAGTAAGGATGGTCATGAAGCAATAAATAAGAAAAAATAACAAACGGGTCTGCAGTCTCTCTTTTTTTTTCTTTTTTGATAAGGAAAAATGGATCCAAATGATTTCGGGGGATTAACAGGCCCTGCAGTTTTTGGAAAAGCCAAATTATCAGAAGGTTAGTTATTGAGCTGGATAGTACTCATTCCGTCAAACTTAACATTAACTAGAATTTGTCGCACAAATTAATGGTTGGAGAAACCAATTAGGAGAGACCGTGGTAGTTATTAAGGTTACTGGGGCTTTAATTATGCACCTATTTCCAAGGTTTATACTCTCTCGGTCCAATAATTTCAATAGCATCCATTGTTTTTTAACTTGATCAATTTTTAGTCTAATACTAGATCAATTTATGTACTCAAATTACATGAAATTTTAATAACTTACAATTGTTTCCAGCTAATTTTCTTGGCAAACTCTTGGGAATCGAAAAGGAAAACGATTATGGAATGGAAGGAATAGCTTCCTTTTTCTTTTTCAATCAAAGGAAGAACGTTTTGATATTTATTGATGAAAAAGTACTATCAATCCTAACCGAGAGTTAATACCGACTAAATGATACCACATTGCTAGAAATCAATCAAGAATGTTATTTTGAGATAGATCCAAAAGATTTGCTAAACATAAAAAAACATTTGAAATACATACGTAACTGTAATTCCCTGTAATTAATAAATCCCCAATGAAGCAACAATGCCAAAAAACCACGCAGCATTCTTCCGGTAAAAGCCAAAACCACTTAATGTAAATTACTTTTTGCCCTTATCGATCTACTATAAAAGCAAATTTTTAGATGAAACTAAATTACTTGTTATTCAATTGTATTATCCACAGAAAGAGACCGAGAGACATGAATGGAGCATTTCGTAATTATTTTAGTTCTGATTTCACTAAAATGAAAAGGACAGCAACCCAATTTAGATCATGCTTACTAGGGATATGTTTTAAGATTTGATGCAAAGTCATTTGTCCACCAGAGAACGCCATACACTTGACAAACTTAAGATATTATAGAACGAACCAGAATTTAAGCTTAATATCTTCAAACATTTGAATTGTGCAAAGCATCTTACCTGTACGGGACGGTCACCAAGTATCACCTTTCCGCCATACTTCATTGCTTCTTCATAGGCCACACGAAATTCAGCCCCAGGCACAACCTCAAGCTTGTTAGCAACCTAAAACATGAAGAAAATCAAACTAACGATCCCTATGCCAACCCAAAAGGGCAAACAAGAGAGAGGGGTGGGGGTTGGGGCGGGGAATACAAGATGAAAAGCACTATATAGGAAGTAAAGTAAAATTTTCAAACCATGTACAATACATTTAGAGGTTAAAGACACCTTAGCAAGAAACCAGCTATAGATTATCCCAAACAGATTTTGATTTTTCTTCCACATATCCATCATTTCCCCCATAGTTGGTACCTGGCACAATCAGGAGCAGGAGTATCAGAAATTAATCCAAAGAAGTGAAAGATGAAGACCAGCAATATCATCTCATACTGTACAGTGGTTTCCGGGAACAGGGTGAAATTAGGAGGTATGGAATGACTGATCTCATCATATCCTTGATGCCAAAAGGTAGGCCAGCCACAGTGGTCCTATGCTTTCTGTTATCCTATGGAGTGACTGATCTCATCATATCCTTGATGCCAAAAGGTAGGCCAGCCACCGCCGTCCTATGCTTTCTGTTATCCTAATATATGGGACTATATTCCAAGGGGATTCATATTAAAAATCCCAGGATAAGTGTCCCAACATATAAGAACTTAAAAAAAATGTCCTTGAATTAGTGACCAGATTACATTCTTCTAAGTCTCCACTGGCATTTACATAAAGCATTTTTAGCTTTATTAAATTATACTACATTTTACTGATAAGTGTAGGACCTCTTAGTTCTTCTTGGCAGCATGTCTTTTTTACATTATTTACCCAAACCAGGAAATTTATCTTTTATATGAGTATGTCCCATGATCCCATCCATAAATCCTTCCGCATTCCAAACAATAAAATGAGTTTTGCAGAAAAGTTCGCTCAAAGGTTTCTATTTTGCCACTGATCAATTTTGTTTCAACACACCTATCCTATGCACCATGAGTTTCCTCCCCCATTCCTTCAACAAACAACACTGACTCACCATAGTTCTCCTCCTCTTTCTTACACTATCTCACTAATATTGCATTTCACATGTGCATAAGAAAGCTATTTTTCCTGGTGCTTTATTATCCCATACTATCTTCAAAAGCCCCCTCCTACCTTAAATGCCTATTAGCTCCTTAAAATAGAAACTTACCATAAATGACTTTGCCCTTCTTTTCCTCCATGCCTTCCTATCTATTTCCTCATATATAGGCCACTCACTTAATTGTATGAAGAAATTCCACAATCCCCTCCATTTCCCAGTATTAGTAGTGTCACCGAGAAAAACTCCTTTTCCCCATTCAAGAAATTTTTGTATTTTGGACCTTGATTACTTTTATAACAGATTTTTTTCTTTTTATCAGAAATATGAAACAGATTCCCAATTATGACTAACTTGTAAATTTTACCTTATCAAAAAAAAAATAATAATAATAATGACCAACTTGTAGTTCTTGAAGCACAGCACAATAAAAGGATAGACAACCAAAGTAGGTACCTTGCAATGAGAAAGCAAACAATTGGACTGAATTATAAAGAGAAGGCAACAGATACAAAAAGCACACTTACGGTCTGTATCAAATTGAAAACTAGTAAAATTCCGAGAAGAAAAATAATAACAGAGGAAACTTCTCTACATGGTAAAAGAAACTCAAAAAATAGAAACTTCATGCTTGGCTCAGCCCAAGATGAACTCTTTACGTATCTGGAGAGGGATAAAGATATATGTCAGAGATGAAAGTCCAACCTTTAAATTATGAGGTGTAAGTACAGCCACGCGACCCGAGCATAACTCCAAGAAAACAACCTATCATCAATAAACCAGAATCAACAAAAACTATACTGTGGAAGCTTAAAATACAAGAAAATTGGCAGTTAAAGCAGGCTGCTACCAATTACTCAATACAGAGTCAAATGAAGCACCTGCGGTTTCAAAAAATTGATCACGGCTTCGACTTCTTGGCAGGATTCCTGTGACCATGCATTGAAAACTTATGTGATTATACAACCCTCTCTAAGCTCATTCTATTCTATAATTCGATGAATACACTAAATTGCCACATATGAGCTATGAATGGTACTCCTAATAATAATATGAACAAAACTATTCGAGGAATATAAGTTGATCGATATTAGTTCAATATTACTAACTTCTGAGAACTCATTTCTCAAAAAGAAATTCGCATAAATACAATAAATTATATTCAAGCTTCAAGATAACTTTATCTTACTAAAACATATGGAAGGAAAACGCGAAATTTACCGCAGAAACGTGAGCTGTGCCAACAACATACACATCGCAAATGCCTCCGTCGGCAGAGGATTCACAAGTGAGTGTCATTACATTCCTCGAAAGTTCCTCCGGCAAAACCTTCCTTTCGTATGGTTGACTTTGACCTTCACCTTCTTCATTCACCGACGAAACATCATCAACCCCTCGTTCTTCCACTACGCTCTCATCAGAACCTTCTGAATTTGTAGAATTAACAATTTCTCCATCGACTCGAACAAAATCCTCGAATCCGGACGCGGCAAGCCGATCCGAATCCATTTCGGCCGGCGTAAAGCGGCCGGGTACGGCGGAGAAAGTTTTGGAATTTGAGGCAATTGAGGAGGACTTGTGGCCGAGGTTTGTGACCGAGAATGGAACAGCGAGAGACTTGATGGTTGAAAAGCGAAGGCGGGAATCGCCGATGAATGAGTAGAATCGTTGTGACTCGGACGAGTTGAGATAAGTGAGTGTATTACGAGTCAATCGTTGCATATGGAGGTTTTTCAGTTGCGTAGCTACAATGAAATAAACCGTTGATCGGCTCTTATTGTGCCTTACTTGTACGCTTGGATTTTCGCGACACGTGACAGCCGATGCTGATTGGATTATGTGCTCTCATACCTTACCAGAGTGTCAAGTTTTCTTTTGAAACGAAATTAGCAAGTTTTCTTTCGAAGAAAAAAAAAAGTCTAGTGTAAAAGAACATATCATATGAAAAATTGAGCAACTTCCACTTTCGAAACTTTGTATCTGATCTGACCCTATTGTTAAAACAAGAGTCAATTCAATCATTTCCACTAACAAAGACAGGTATCTTTTAATACTCACTCCGTTTCAATTTACGTGAATTTATTTTCTTTTTAGTCCGTGCCAGAAAAAATAATCACTTTCCTTATTTAAAAACAATTTACCTTTACATAATAATTTATAACCACACAAAATATGTACATATTATTTATTCCGGTCATCGAAATTGTCTATATAAACATGTTAGACGACATACTTTTTATCTGTTATACCTCGTGAATCATGATTTCTGTTTATCAACGTCTATCTTAGTTCTGTAAGTCATCAGTGTGGATTCTCAACGTATTTTTTCTGATTTATTACAGTATTATCCGTTTAAATAATAGGTCAAATATTATGTCCCACCTCTAAACCGTACGAAAATAAAGTATTTCATAAGAAAGAATCAAGAAATCCGGGGTTTTACATCTTTGTAGTCTTTTCGCTAAACAACTTTAGCCGGACATTTACTACAATTTCATGGAATTTTTCTAGCCAATATGCTTTCCTGCAATCAACTCATTCTAGCCAACTCCATCTACCTTTCAATTTTCTCAGGAAACAAACAATATGTTAATCAAATTTTATGCTTAACTAGTTATATAAAGGAAAATTGTTTAATGGGAAAGGGTCAAAGATAGCCCTTTACTATATGAAATTCTCTCAAAGAAGCTGCCTTTCATCTTTAATTAGGCTTCCTCTAGACACTTGGAGCATCGACATCGAAAACCATAGTCTGCGAGTAATGCCTGTCTCTCTTCAAAAGGAAGGTCCTCGTCTATATATGAAATAGTTATCTGCATACATCAACACCTTTTGATAGTTAGAATTCTCTTCCCTTGTCCTGCGGACTGTGGAGTTTAAAAAGAATCTTCCAAAGCATAATAGATTTGTAACTATAAAAACAAGTTAAAGCTACCTCTTCTCCTTTGGCAATTGGTTGAAGAGCAATTATAGTTGCTTGGCCATCCCGATCCTAATAATGCAATATCAAACATTTTCACAATATGTTTCCCGATATTTGCAGAATATATTACTGAGCAACATCAACTGCAAAGGGTTGAGAACTTGAAGCCTGTTTAATCATAGGTTATAAAGATCCAGCCAGATTTTGACTAAATAGAAGAGAAATTAAAGGTATTTTCAAAGTACTGTATCCAAGAATAACTTTCCACCCTTTGCTATTAACTTCGATATGCGTTCAGAAAATGATTTGTCCCCCAACCAAGTTGCAAACGCAGTGCCTGCTTGCAGAAAATTAAATTCACTAACAATTTCTCTGCTTCATAGGTTTCATTTTTTGCCAGTAATCAAGTCTTCTTTTGTACGTCTAGTTCTTTCTTCCTATTTGAAGAGGTTATTCCATTGAGAGAAGAAAAAGAAAGTCAGAATTTGCAGATATCAGCACATACCTCTTCTCGCTTAAAAGCTTTTGCATTAGGTCTGCACGAATGGTTCATACAGCTTTGCAAGGGAAAAAATGCAGTACCTTTAATCAATGATTGATTGTGGTCATGATTCAGAGTAGTACACTAAAACTAGGAAGAACCGCACAAGAAAAGTAAAGAGTAGGCATGGTGAGCAAAATAATTGACACAATTAGAAGCACAACTTTGAAAAAAGATTCCCCGCAGCAGTTTACATACTTTCCAATAAATAATTATTCTAAATAAAGCAACTAACATGTATAAACACTTCCAAATTAATAAAATAGAGAAAATCGGGTTTCATATTCTTTATCACATTGCAGAAGAGAAAGGAAGTGCCATTGTCCTAATCATGCCTTGTCAACTTCTGTATCAATTGAAATGCTGGCAGCAAAGATCTACCCCTTCTCCCGGACGAACTTCTAAAATTGCCTAGGGCATACAAATGATATTTGTATCTTGCAGAATTCAAAAGCAATGCACAACTCAACAACCAATGCAGCTCAGATAAAATGCACCCTATCAGCTAAGAGATTGTCACAAAATGCAAGAGCCAGACATAGTTCCAAAACATGATGTCTCCTTTCTAAATAGAACTCAGATATTTAAGCTTGTGTAATCACAGTTATCTGGTGTAATCACAGTTACCTGTAATTGTACATTATCTCCAGTCTCCACCCCTGGCACCATATATTTATTCCCAGCTACAACTTTGTCCTTTCTAGATATTAACAATGGATGATATTTTTATTTATCAAAGAGAAAAAAGGGTATGGAAGATATCCAGGGACAGGTTTGTGTTCAAACAAGGACCTAAAATGACAGTTCCTATGCCCAGATATTAAAAGAAAAAAGAAAAAAAAAGAAAAAACTCTATATCTACTTTCTGTGTCACACATCATAGTTTACCTTGACAACAAATCGAATAGTCATCACCAAGAGCATCCAGGATAGGCTTTGTAGTTTGCTCAGCCTCTTCCTGCCAATTTATCGTAAAAGTACTGCTGTCAAATTTCTGCATGCTACTATGCTTCACAAGCACATTAAAAAATTGGTTCTAACCTTTACAAGGAGAGGAAGATCATCAATGTAGAGAAAGTAATCCTCCACTGGTGACTCTACCACCAAATCACTATTAACAAGCAAAGGCTTTACAAGTAAGTTCACAACAATTCATAAAAGAACAAACTTTAAACGGAATTACAAAAAGTATAAAAACGCAGCATCCCAAAGGACATCTAGCAGTCAAAAATCATAGGTGCAAGCTCATCATCCGTCTATTTACGCTATTCCAAATTAATGTCCACTTTTTAAGAAGGAGCAAACTATATAAACCAAAATATTATCTGGAGATGGCTCGTATACTTCTCACCGCCGCTTTTAATTATTCTAGCCCTAATAATTTCAAAGAATACGTTATAAAACAAAAACTCTCCTGCCATAGTAATAAACTTGGCAACTCAAATTAGGAGATTCATTTTGGAAGAGGTAAAATATTATTTTTGATATGAATGGACCTTGGGCCTAACTCAACCAAAGCTAGCTTGTGAGGTGAGTATTGCCCAAGTCATATAAGGAGACCAAGGACCTCAAATCCCTCCGATGTGGGACAACCCTACACCCCTTCACGCCCACGCCTCTCAAGCATGGACAACATAAATGGGGGCCCAACATCGGTAACAATAATTAGGATGGTGCCTGACTCTGATACCATGATAAGAATGGACCTTGGGCCTAACTCAACCCCAAAAGTTAGCTTGTGGGGTGAGGATTGCCCAAGCCATACAAGGAGACCAAGGACCTCAAATCCCTCCGATGTGGGACAACTCAACAATTTTGTATGCTTCACAGTTGCAGAAAAGTGAAACAATCATCAGGTTTATTGCACGCATGTTGACAATAACATAAAGGCGGTAGTTTGATGGATCATGAACTTACAGGTTATTCAGCTCAAACATACCAATAATATGACCATACATTTCAAGGGAGAGTACTGGTAAGAGTCAAGGATTCCATATTGAACCACATAAGTATCGAGAAAAACACTATGGATAAGACGAGCAGTCAACCGATTGAAAAGTAATCAGGATACATGGCTTGCATTCCTCGTCAAAGATAGCTGCCTTGAGGAGCTGCAGAGACTGGATAATACAAACTGATAAATCAAATTTCAGTATAGAAAGCAAAGAAGTAAGACCAATGAAATGCAGATATATTAGAAAACAAAATATACAGGTACTAAGGTTCATATATAACGCAGTAACAGAGCACAAAAGTTTAACTTCTAAGCAGGACTTATAGAGCATAGCCTTTTCTTCCAATTGACTCGCTACATCAAGACCATAGTGTATTACATCCTTGGAAAGCAATTGAACAATTGTTCTGTCAAAACTGACAATCAGATTAGGCGATACACAGTTTACTCCAGGCAACATCTGAACAATTTTGATTCTTAGGGGAAAACTGATGATGCATGCCATAATCAGAATGAAAATTCATTCATGCAATTTTAGCTTATGATTGCTCTCTTTGTATCTTGCACATTTATTTAGAATGAGGTTTGTAGCACGCAGCTTTCACATCAATTACTGTAGACATAGTAGGCTCCATTATCTTCCGGAACAAACCAGTCTATTCTTCACATCTAAATAAAATTAAGGAAGAAGGTGTATAAGAACAAAGGTGACATCCAGTGTTGCAATAACTATAGAGACAACAAATTACTAAGCCACACCATGAAAGTATGGGAGCGGGTGGTTGAGGCGAGGGTGAGGGCGATGACGTCAATCTCGGTGAACCAGTTTGGTTTCATGCCGGGCCGCTCCACCACAGAAGCTATCCACCTTGTCAGGAGATTGGTGGAAAAGTTTAGGGACAAGAAGAAGGACTTGCACATGGTGTTTATCGACTTGGAGAAGGCGTACGACAAGGTTCCAAGAGAGGTGTTATGGAGGTGCCTGGAGGCGAAGAGCATGCCGGAGGCCTACATTAGGATGATCAAGGATATGTATGATGGCGCTAAGGCGAGGGTTAGGACGGTGAGTGGCGACACAGACGATTTAGGAAGTGGGGCTTCACCAGGGATCGACGCTCAGCCCCCTCCTATTTGCTTTGGTGATGGATGCTTTAACTCGGCATATCCAAGGAGACGTGCCATGGTGTATGCTATTCGCTGACGATATTGTCCTAATAGACGAGATGATGGTCGGTATTAATGAGAGGTTGGAAGTTTGGACACAGACCCTCGAGTCTAAGAGTTTCAAAGTAAGCAGGTCTAAGACTGAATACCTGGAGTGCAAGTTTAGCACCAAGCCGAGCGAAGAAGGAGTGGGTAGCGACGTGAAGCTTAGTTCCCAGGTAATCGCCAAGAAGGACAGTTTCAGATATCTTGGATCGGTGATTCAGGGGGACGGAGAGATCGAAGGGGATGTCACTCACCGAATAGGGGCCGGATGGTCGAAATAGAGGCTTGCGTCGGGAGTCTTATGTGACAAGAAAGTACCACAAAAACTCAAGGGAAAGTATTATAGAGTTGTGGTTAGACCATCCATGTTGTACGGGGCAGAGTGTTGGCCAATGAAAAACTCCCATATCCAGAGAATGAAGGTAGCGGAGATGAGGATGCTCAGGTGGATGTGTGGGCACACCAGGTTGGATAGGGTCGGGAATGAAGTTATTCGGGAAATGGTAGGGGTAGCCCCAATGGATGAGAAGCTGCGAGAAGCGAGACTCAGGTGGTTCGGGCATGTGCGGAGGAGAAGCCCCGATGCACCGGTGAGGAGTTGCGAGCGGTTGTCGGTAGTTGGCGCGAGTCGTGGCAGAGGGAGGCCCAAGAGGTATTGGGAGGAGGTGATTAGGCGGGACATGACTATTATGCGGATTTCCGAGGACATGGCTCTTGATATGAAAGTTTGGAGGTCTACTTTTTAAAAACGGGTCAAATATGGATAAGACAGTGTTTTTAAAAGCGCGAAGCGCAAAAAAGCGACAAGGCCTCGCTTCGCTTCAAAAGCGAAGCGCACGCTTTATTAAAGTGAAGCGCAATTCTTAAAAACATAATATAAACCTTGCAAAGACACAATATTTTATCAATAATCAAAAACTTCAATTTAAATACTTAAAAGTACCACCAAATCATCCACAAATTGAAAATATCCCTGTTAAGATATAAGGAAAAACATAATCAATAAATTGAAAATACATATAATATATATATAATAATTAATTTATGTGAACCCATTTGACTGGGCACGGAGTTTAAGAAAAGAGAGAAGACTTTTGATCTTGTGGTGTAAAATGAGGCACCTTTATTTTGTGTGGCTATAAATCATTGCATAAAGGTAAATTATTTCCAAATAAGGAAAGGGGTCATTCTTTTTGGCACGGACTAAAAAGGAAATAGGTTCACATAAATTGAAACGGAGGGAGTATTAAAATGATTAACCTCTCAAAATTATCTATTCTCCCAAAATTCATAATCTACTTTATTAAGTAAATTGAAAATGTAATAATATATATATATATATATATATAATATAAAAAAGAAGAGAAAAGAAAGAAGAGAAAAGATAGACAAAAGACAAAAAAAAGACTGGACTGACAGAAGAAAGAACAAAAGAAAAACAATCTCTGAAGAAGAAGAAAGAAAGGAAAAACGAGAAGAAGAAGAACTGAAGAAGAAGAAGAAGAAAGCAAAGAAGAAATTACCTGTAGAAGGAGCTGCGCAACCCTAGCCCTCTGTTTTTCGAACTGAAGCAGAGTAATAGAAGGAAGAAGAAGAGTTGAGCGAGACAACCCTAGCTCTGTTTTTCTCTAACAGTGAAGAAGAGAAAGTGAGAAGCGTACGTATTTTGACTCTTTTTGTCAATTTAGGGTCTGTTTTGTATAATTAAAAAACAGACCCAAAGGTTTTTTTTTTTAAAAAGGGCCCTTCTGCGCTTTTACCGAAGAATCGATCGCTTTGGTCGCTTCATCGCTTTGTCGCTTCTGCGCTTCCCGATAGGGTAATGCCTTTGTGAATACTCCTAGAATTACTACTGTCTTTTGTTCATGTTGTTGCTTTGTTTACTTTGCCCTTTTATACGTTAGTTTTTTGGGGTTTACTCTAGAGTCACTAATGCTTTTTCTTTTTGTTTTGTTTTTGTTTTTTTTCCTTTTCTCGATCTTTCGCAATTTTAGCTTATGATTGCTCTCTTTGTATCTTGCACATTTATTTAGAATGAGGTTTGTAGCACGCAGCTTTCACATCAATTACTGTAGACATAGTAGGCTCCATTATCTTCCGGAACAAACCAGTCTATTCTTCACATCTAAATAAAATTAAGGAAGAAGGTTCTTCCTGCTCGAACTGGTCCCTGAAGGCCAAAGATGGAAGAGACCTTATGAAGAGGAGAGCTGCAACACATACATCTTGTGAGAAGGCACGGGAGAAAATATGATATATTATTGTGTGTTCAATACAATACAAGAGGTCCTTATTTATAGCTATACTATACAAGAATATTCTACTCATATTCCAATGTGGGACAAGACTACATGTCTAACACTCCCCCTCAAGTCGGTGCTTACACATCATATGTACCGAGTTTGTTACACATGTAACTAATACGAGAACCAGTAAGAGACCTAGTGAAAATATCTGCTAGTTGATCATTCGACTTTACAAACTTTGTAACAATATCTCCTGAAAGTATCTTTTCTCTGACAAAGTGACAATTGATCTCAATGTGTTTAGTCCTCTCATGGAACACCGGATTTGACGCAATATGAAGAGCAGCTTGGTTATCACACACTAGTTCCATCCTGCTGATTTCTCCGAACTTTAACTCCTTGAGCAACTGCTCGACCCAAACTAACTCACACGTGGCCTCGCCGTTCTATTAAATGTTCCTCGGGGCATAAGAAAAATTAATTAAGGATATTGAAATTAACACATTACATGAATATAGGTAGATTTTACACATTACATGAATATAGGTAGAGACGTAATCGAGATTTTAAGTTTATGAGTTCAAAATTATAATTATTTTAAGTAAGTAGATTCTAAATTAATAAATTATACATATTCATAAATTCAAAAGAAAAATATGAAGGCTCTTCCATGAGACCAATTTACCTCCTACTAGAACACAATATCCAGATGTAGATCGTCTATCAGAAGGTGATCCAGCCAATCGTGTACCCAACAATCTGCTCGTGGCCTCGATCCTCGAATAGTAATCCTTTACCTGGAGCTGACTTTATATCCGAAGAATACGAACAACTGCATCCCAGTGACTGACTTACAACACTCACCGGAAAAGAAATGTCAGGTCTAGTCACTGTGAGGTAATTCAATTTTCCAACCAACCTCCTATATCTTGTAGGGTCTCTAAAAGGCTCCCCCTGTCCAGGCAGAAGCTTGGCATTCGGATCCATAGGAGAGTCAATAGGTCTGCAACCCATCATTCCAGTCTCCTCAAGAATGTCTAAGGCATACTTCCTCTTTGAAATAATAATACCTGAGCTAGACTGAGCGACCTTAATACCTAGAAAATACTTCAGTCTGCCCAAATCCTTACTTTGGAAGTGCTGAAAGAGATGCTTCTTCAGATTAGTAATACCATCCTGATCGTTGCCAGTAATAACAATATCATCAACATAAACCACCAAATAAATACACAGATTCGGAGTAAAATATCGATAAAACACAGAGTGATCAGCCTAACTACGAGTCATGCCGAACTCCTGAATAATTGTGCTGAACTTACCAAACCAGGCTCGAGGGGACTATTTAGACCATAAAGTGACTGGTGCAAACGATGTACAAGGCGTACGAGACTCCCCCGAGCAACAAAACTAGGTGGTTGCTCTATATAAACATAATCCCTAAGGTCACCATGAAGAAAAATATTCTTATTGTCTAGCTGATAGAGAGGCCAATGGCGAATAACAATCATGGATAGAAAAAGGCAGACTGATGCTATTTTAGCTATGGGAGAAGCGAAGCGAGGCGACACATCAGGCGCTCCAAGGTTTAGAAGCGACGCAGGTAAGTTAAAGCGTACGCATCAACCGTAAAAGCGTGAAGCGGCAGAAGCGATGGAAGCGTGCGAAGCGTGCGCTTCTTAAAATTAAGCCCTATTTCACTTAAAAGCCCAAAAGGGTCAGCACTAAGCCACTAACGCAGTAACATTACAGCAGCAGTCCTTCTTCTTCTTCAACCAGTCTTTCTTCTTCAGTTCTTCTTCTTCAACATTACAACAAAGAAGCTAGGGTTTTTCTTCTTCTTCTTCAGCATTACAACAAAAAGAGGACAACTTTCAAGTTTCAAGACTAAAAAGGTATGTTTTTATTTTCATTCAATCTTCTTCTTATTCTGATCTTCTTCTCCTTCTTTTTCTTTTTCTTTTTTTTTCTAAACGTCCAAATAGCGCCGAAATGTTGGCGAATTTTTTCCAGAAATTTTCTGCCCTGTTTCTGCTCTGTTTCTGCCCAAAATCTGCCCATAATTTGGCCAAATTTCTTCTCAAATTTCTGCCAAAGCATATATTTTTTGTTCTAATTTCGTATTGCCTTTCTTATGTGTTATGTAGTTGATATTTTAATGGCGCCAAAAGAAGATAGGAAAGACCCGGCTTGGGCTTACTCGGTAAGAGCTAGCGAGACCAACAAGATGGCCATTAGATGTCTTTTTTGTAATAAGAATACAAATGGAGGAATCTATCGTCAAATGGGGCATGTGAAGGAAGAATTGAAGTTCGAAACCCACTGGGTGCAAACAATTTCTGAGGGCCATCGGACCGGGTAAAACCTGAATTAACCGTGGTGCACTTGCGGGAAACTCCTTGCCGAGGGCCTGTGCACCCCCGGGATTAGTCGGGGCTCGAAGAGACTCGGACACCCGGTGCTAAATCAAAAAAGTAATAAGATTACAAATGGAGGAATCTATCGTCAAAAAGCGCATCTAATCGGTGGTGATCCAAATGTCGCATCTTGTCCTAATGTTCCGGGGCATGTGAAGGAAGAATTGAAAGCATACCTTCAAAAAAAGAAAGAGTTAAAGAGTCAAATGATGCATGAACAAGAACTTTATAATCTTGATGATGATGAAACAGAAGAAGGTGACGATGCTTCGTCGCTTCCACAAAAGCGGGGAAGGATGCTTCCACCAATGTCTTCTAGTTGTGGATCCCAATCTACTGGCAAAGACCAAAGGTCCTATAGATTGTTACTTCCCGCAAAACTCCGGAGATAAGTGAGGAAAAAGTGGTAATCCTCGAGTTGATGCAAAAGAGATTTTGAGGGACCGTGAAGTTACTTGCTTTGCCCGGTGGATGTATGATGCTGGTCTTCCTTTTAATTGTGTTAATTATAATGACACTTTTGCTGCTTTTATTGAGGCCGTAGGCCAATATGGCCCGGGAATGAAGCCTCCAACTTATTATGAAGTTAGTGGGCCATATTTACAAAAAGAGGTGGCAGAGGTGAACAAAATCGTGGAGGAGCACAAAGTAGAATGGGACAAGTATGGTTGTTCTATTATGATGGATAAGTGGACAGCGAGAAATGGAAAAATGATCATCAATATCTTGGTTAATTCTCCAAAAAGGAAGCCTGTTTCTTGAGTCCGTTGACGCAAGCGACTCTTCAACTGATTCAACCAAAATGTACTCCTTGTTCAAGAGTACAATAAACTCTATTGGAGCAGAAAATGTTGTTCAAGTTGTCACGGACAACGCCAGTGAAAATGTTAAAGCTGGTGATTTGATGTCTGCTGCGTACTCGCATATCTATTGGACTCCTTGTGCAGCAGATTCTGTTAATTTGATCTTTGGTGATATTTTCAAGGAAAGACCCTTCAGTACTGTCTTTAATCAGGCTGTTAGAGTGCATTCATATATTGTTCAAAGGCCTTTATTATTAAACATGATGAAGAGATTCACTCAACAAAGAAGCTTGGTGAAACCTGCAAAGACAAGATTTGCTACTGCTTTTTTGACTTTGGCTAGGATGTACGAGCAAAAAGGCAATTTGAAGAAGTTGTTTGTTTCAGAAGAGTACACTAGTAGTGCCTATGGAAGGGAAGCTCGAGGAGAGAATCTGCAGATATTATACTTTCTATTTCATTCTGGAACAATGTGGTTCATGCATTGAAGATTGGTGGTCCTTTAGTTAAAGTGCTTCGTTTGGTGGATGGGGAGAAAAGGCCACCAATGGGCTACTTGTACGAAGCAATTGATAGGGCAAAAGAGGCTATTCGAGACTCTTTTACTGATCAAAGAAAATACAAAAGAGTCTTTGAGATCATAGATAAAAGGTGGGATAGTAAGCTTCATAGCCCTTTGCATGCAGCTGGACTTGTTTTGAACCCGGAACTGTTTTATACCAATGAAGAGAGGATTCTAGGAGATGAACCTTTGTGGACTGGATACTATGAATGCATTGAGAAGTTGGTACCTGAAGAATCCGTGCAAGATAAAATCACAGAGCAATTTAGTATTTATAGGAATGCTGAACAACTTTTTGGAAAAAACATGGCCATTAGACAAAGAACGACAAAATCACCAGGTGATCGAGTGCTTATATGTTGTTTTATAGTTAATAAGTTATTTCTTTATTAATATTATGTTTTGAAAATTTGTTCTACTTCTACAGTTGAATGGTGGAAGCAATTTGGTCATTCCACTCCAGATTTACAAAAGTTTGCAATCAAGGTTTTAAGTCTAACATGTAGCTCATCCGGGTGTGAAAGGAATTGGAGCGTGTTTGAGCATGTAAGAACTAATAAGAAAGATTTAGTATATTGAGATAATTAAATTGTATCTCAATTGGCCAAATCTTACCAATTATTTATTATTTGCAGATTCATACCAAAAAGAGGAACAAACTAACCTTGAACCGTCTCAATGATCTAGTCTTCATTAAGTACAATAGAACATTGAGGCGTCGTTATAACGCTCGCGATGAAATTGATCCAATTAGTTTGGACAACATCGATGATGCTAATGAATGGCTAACTGGAGTCCCGGAAGATCATACGGATGAAGAAGTATTTGATGATACTTCTGGTATCACTTGGGGTGATGTTGCGGAGGCGCGTGGAATTGGGGAGAGGATTTATGGTTTGAGGGGGTCCAGGGGGAGTACCTCAACTTCAAGTTCACAGAGGAAGGGAAAAGAGGCAGCTACTTTGTCCTTAGTTGATGAAGAAGATGAAATTGAAGAAGATGACGAGCAATACAATAATGATACTGGAATACAAGAGTTTGACAATTTTGTAGAAGAATAGGATGTTCATTTTGTGGTTTCATTGATGTTGCTCTTGACAATCTTGAAGAATATGATGTTTTTTTGTGCTTTAATTGATGCTACTATTTAGTTTTTTAATTCAAGTATTGAACATTTGCTTACAATTACATTTGTTGTCTAGGACATATTTAGTTTAATTTTTTTTTTTAAATTCCGCTTCACTTAAAAAAAGCGGGCGCTTCGCTTCTCGCTTCTCGCTTTTCGTGAAATAGGGGTTGTCGCTTTTTCTCCCAATTTCTCATGAGAGAACATATGCTACTTTAGCCATGGGAGAGAAAATATCACAATAATCAAACCCAAAAACCTGAGTATATCCTTTTGCAACAAGACGAGCCTTAAGCCGATCAACCTGGCCATTCGGGCCGATTTTGACAGCATAAACCCAACGACAACCAACAGTAGACTTACCTGCAGGAAGAGGAACAAGCTCCCAAGTGCCACTTGCATGTAAAGCAGACATCTCGTCAATCATAGCATGTCGCCACCCAGGAAGAGGTAGTGCCTCACCTGTAGACTTAGGAATAGAAACAGTGGACAACGAAGATATAAAAGCATAATGAGGTGACGACAGACGATGATAACTTAGACCAACATAGTGGGGATTAGGATTAAGTGTGGACCGTACACCTTTGCGGAGTGCAATTGGTTGACTAAGAGGAGACAAGTCCGCAGTAGGTGCATAATCTGATGCAGTACGTGAATCACCCGGGCGTGATGCTGGATGTGGACGGCGATGATAAGTCAAGAGTGGCGGAGCTGCAGAAGGTTGAACTGGATTATGTGGAGGAATTGGACCTGGTGCTATAGATCGTGGAATGGGAGCTATAGGTGGTGGAGCCGAAGATGTAGAGCAAGATGGATGGGAGATAGTAACTGAATCTCCAAAAGAAGGGACCGATAGTACCTCAAAAGTTTCTAAGTGATTACCAAAACCTGTGAAGTATGGTTGGGTTTCAAAGAAGGTAACATCAGCAGACATAAGGTGCCACTGGAGGTCAGGTGAATAACATCGATACCCCTTTTGCGTTCTCGAGAAACCAAGAAATACGCACTTAAGAGCACGGGGAGCTAACTTATCTGTTCCTGGAGTAAGGTTATGGACAAAACAAGTGCTTCCAAAGACACGAGGTGGAAGAGAGAACAAAGGTAAGTGGGGAAACATAACAGAGAACGGAACTTGGTTCTGGATAGCTGAAGATGGCATACGATTAATAAGAAAGCAAGATGTAAGAACTGCATCCTCCAAAAACGCAACGGAGCATGAGATTGTATGAGTAGGGTACGAGCAGTTTCAATAAGATGTCTATTCTTTCTTTCAGCTACGCCATTTTGTTGAGATGTGTACGGATAAGATGTTTGATGAGTAATCCCATGAGATTTCATAAACTGCTAAAATGGGAAAGACAAATACTCTCGGGCATTATCACTACGAAATGTGCGAATAGAAACCCCAAATTGATTTTGAATTTCAGCGTGAAAGGTCTGAAATATAGAAAACAACTCAGATCGATTTTTTATCAAAAATATCCAGGTGCATCTAGAATAGTCATCAATGAAACTAACAAAGTAGCGGAATCCTAAGGTAGAACTAACCCGACTAGGACCCCAAACATCTGAATGGACTAAAGTAAAAGGTGACTCTGCTCGATTATCAATACGTCGAGGAAAATGAGAGCGAGTATGCTTACCGAGCTGACAAGACTCACACTCTAGAGATGACAAGTGAGATAAACCAGGTACCATTTTCTGAAGTTTTGACAAACTAGGATGTCCCAACTGTTTATGTAATAAATCTGGTGAATCAGTAACATGACAAGTTGTTGAAGGAAGACAAGATGTGAGTCCATGTGATTTAGCGAGGATAAGGTAATAAAGTCCATTTGATTCACGTCCGGTACCAATGATCCGCCCTGTACTACGTTCCTGTATAAAAACATGGTCATCAAGAAATAAAACGGCACATTTAAGTGATTTGGCTAGGCGACTAACAACTATGAGATTAAAAGGACTATTAGGGACATAAAGAACTGAATCTAAAGGTAAGGAAGGAATTGGGCTTGATTGACCTATTGCAGTTGCCATGGTTTGAGACCCATTGGCCATTGTGACTCTTGGAAGAGATTGAGAATACAAAATAGTAGTGAAAAGAGATTTGTTACCAGAAATATGATCTGATGCACCTAAATCAATGACCTAAGACTCAGAGGATAAAGATTGAGAGACACAAGTCACGCTATTACCTGTCTGAACAACGGAAGCTATCTCAGATGATGTCTTCTTACCTACTTTGTACCGAAGAAACTCAAAATAATCCACTAAAGAAACCATCCGAATATTTGAAGCATCGGTTCCCATGTCGCTACAATTAATAGTAGTAAGGTTAACTTGAAATAGTGAAAATTAGTAACTCTTTTGGGAAAACTGAAGAAATTGCTGAGAAAACATTGTTTACAGCAGGAAAACAGAACACTGTTTTGCACCGAAAAACACTGTTCACTCCAGAAATACCGTAGCTCCCAGAATATTACTGTAGCGGCCGGAAATAATTCAAAGTGGTCGGAATGAAATAAAAACAGTAGGGGTAGGATCGGAATTAATAGACGACCCAACTGTTCTGAAGGAAAAGTTTCCAAAGCCGAAAGTCCTCTTTTGAAATCACTATTCACGCCGGAAAAATATAAAAGTTGTCGGAATTTGGTGTAACCTAGATGGGTAGGCTCGGAATTGCAAGGGGAACAATTTGTTCTGAAGAGTCGTTGCCAAAAAATGGCCGGAAGGTGGCAAACGCGACGTCGGCACCGGAAAGTTTTTTTCGGACAACTACAATATCGTCGGATATTTTCACTGGGGTTTGGTCGTCGGACACTGACTACTCTTGTGGTAGTGTTGGATTTTTTTACGCAACACTGACAGAGACAAAGCAGACGCAAAACAACTTTGTAAGTCGCAGGAAAAAAGGGTTCCGGTGACTTATTTACTTCCCGAAATTGCTGGAATTTATGCACAGCGATAAATCTCTCACGATAGCTCTGATACCATGTGAGAAGGCACGGGAGAAAATATGATATATTATTATGTGTTCAATACAATACAAGATGTATTGAACTATACAAACGAAGTGGGTATTGAACTGGGTCGGCCCTTTTTACAATACAAGATGTCCTTATATAGCTATACTATACAAGAACATTCTACTCATATTCCAATGTGGGACAACACTACATATCTAACACATCTATTTCAGATCCTTTTTTGGTCTATTATAAGAGTCCACTTGCCACCCCAAGAAGGGCAGTATAACAATTTTTACTGATGAACGATGAGAGGTAGCAATACTACTCTTACGAGGCTGAAGCTGACAAATTAGAGATACTTCAACACATTACTAGCAGATCGAAGTGACAGTTAAAAACGCAAGCAGGTTGCTGACAGAATTTACAAAGGAAGATTACCGTGAACGCCAGCTCTTTTATTTGCATTCTAAATGATGCTTCATCAGAACCATCAACATCATCTGGCAAAGCAATGCAATCCCACCACCTACACAAAAAGTCACTTTACACCATGAGCAACTTGACAAGTAGGATAATCATGCATCAGCCTGCCACAGAACCCCGATATTCCTCATAGAAGGATTATTCTATTTCAAAAAGTTAATATTTGGATTATGATTCACACTTTCATTAAGACCGCATAGGTTTTGCATCAAAGGGGTCAAGCTTCATTTTATGGAAACTTGTGAAGAGTGACAAAAAGATTTTAAGTACCTTCTCTTGTATCCCATGGACACTGGCTTCCACGCCTCCAGCAGTAAAGAAAAATCCGTGCTTTCCGAAATAACCTGCTTCCCTTTTCCCTCATGACGACTTTCTTTCAACTTCTTGTGTCTCAAGATGGTGAAAGAAATCACCTATAACACAAGAATGTGTTTGCAAAAAACTTGCTTAAGCAGGTTCCAGCACGTAGTAAGACATGCAAACACAGAGGTCTATGCCTTCACATATGCACCTCACTTTCCTAAGGAGAATTGCAGCATGAAAAATTAACAAGAGGAAAGATGCAAGAAATAAGAAAGACCGAAATGATCTATTCTTCTGAAACACTTTGCAGATTGACAGGAAAAGGAAACAAGAAAAGGAAAGGACTTACCTTTGCTGCAAGAAGGAAAATGTCGTTTGTATCTGGCAGAAGAAACCAGAAAAGGAAACAGCTTGAACAACAAGATATACGGGTAGGCAGGTTATAAACTAGACTACATAACAGGTAGCAGCCACATTAGAGCCTTACCATTAGCATGTTCCATGAATTTCAGAAGCGCTTTTGTGCTTAATGACTTTGACCCCTCCCCTGTACATAGCAAAGAATGAAAAGACTCCCAATCAGCCTCAGCGCATGATTTGCTGTGAAAAAATGAAGAAGAAAAGGTTAGCACGCTATTCAATCAGTGACGGTCAAGTAAACTAACAACAAGAGTCATTAGGTGGTACTATGAGGAGAAAAAACATGAAGAAACATGTTCATCACAGAAGAGGTTTTCAATATCTAAAGCTATCTATCATTTTGAATAGCATATGGATACAACCAGAGACAATATAGCACCAAGTGGCGTTCATCTGTTTTATCATTCACAGTTACAGTTCAATATTCTAATTTTAGCGGCTGAGGCAGACCTGCAACAATGATACTCATATAGCAACATGCAAGTTGTTCCCATCAGAGCAGCATTTGTGCCGATGATCTATAATACTGTTACCAATTTTTTTTAAAAACCAAGTTGTTCCTCAATGTAGCCGATGAAAAGGAAACACAATGAACAGAGAAAAAACCTTCAATTGACACAAGATGGCAGCATTATGATGTTGAAAAGATCCTCTTAAACAAGACAAAAAATGTGTCAAGAACTTTTTATGCCATGCCATGCAGCGCCATTGGCATATTACAGTTAATTTTGACTGAATATATATATATATATATATATGTGTGTGTGTGTGTGTGTGTGTGTGTACAATTTCAAATTTCTATAGAAAATGACATTTTGATGCTTTGCAGTATTCAGTGAAAATTTTTATGCAAATTATGGAAAAATAGCTGAATGTCTACCTGCAATAGTAGTGCTCTTTACATCCACCAGGACAAGAAACAATTGGAGGCAATGGGAACTTCTCAGAATATGGTAGTTGCATCTTACCATGAAACAATAACTCGACCACATCCTTAGGGAGAGGAATTTTATCTTTTGAAGGGCTAGAAGCACATTCTCCAGAAACTTGCTGATCTTCTACATCAGAATCATCTTCACCAACAGATGAACCAGAGTTATAACAATCTTTTTGCATGTGAGACTCACTGTTTCGGGGGACACCCAGCTGTTCCAAATAAAGCTTCCTCCCAATTTGAAGTTCTATTGACCCAATAAAGCAGAAGCAATAACTACATACCAAACAGTCTACCTGCCACAGCAAAAGATCAAGGTGAAGATTGTCAAACAAAAAGGGGAGTGAAAAAAATACAAAAGTTGGATGGTTACTGTGAGCAAGAACATGTGTATTGCTAGTTCAATCACCAATACCTTATTTGAAGAATGTTGGACACCAGCAAGCATTTGATCCTTCAAAACAAGGTCCGACTCTTTGAAGTCTGTCTCAGCATAAACCCCTGTGGCGCCACTAGTCTCAATATAGTGCTCATTAATAATAAAACTCACAAAAGAACTGAACTTTAGTAACTACCAGATCATATTACTAGCAGATGACAAACCAATTATTAGTAAGAAAACCCACATTTTGAAATTCCCTTTCAAGTGGTTAACTTTAGTTGCATGTCAAACATAAGACAATCAATCAATCAAATATACCTCAACATAAAACTAGTTTGTGTGCCTATATCAATCCTCTATATTCATGCTACTCTATTCGTGCCCATGGACAAACAACAATACAACAACTATGTTTCAGTCACAAACAAGTTGGGCTCAGCTATAGGAATTCTCATTGACCATGTTTCCTCATTTAATTTCATATCATGCCAACATTGTACAAAATAAAAATAAAATGAAAAGTAATAGAAGCTCTCAATATTTCCTACTAGCATAAGAACACACATAAAAGATAAAATAAGTGTCTCAACCTAAATGGAACTTTTTTATCCAGTCTTTCTGTTGATAAAACTGATGCAGCGGTAATCAAAGAAAAGCAGAAGGAATTACCCTTTCCATAGTATGCAGTAGGTTTAACTTTGAGGCGGCATTGTCTAGTGGCTAATAGCTCTTCAAAATACTTCTGTGAACATTTATCAAACAGTTAACAGACTAAAACACATTTGAACTAAAGCGTTTACTCCAAAGAAAGTGAAGGAGACAAGAGTTGATGCCTGGACTTCGTGAGAAGAAGGCGGCTCGAGAAGTGCGGCAATTTGGTCGGAGAACTGCTTATCGATTGGGCAAATTACTTCCATCGATTGGACTCCGGCAGAGAATTGTGGAGTTTGCAGGAAAAGCAGTGTCCTTTAAGCTGCTGCTAATGTGTGACGGCGTTTCCCCCAGTTTCTATTTAAACTGTACACTCGTTTTTTCCCACGGTTTCGCCAATTTTTTTTTTTTAATCAAAAGTGCTTTTTTTTTTTTTTTACCAAAAACACATTTTTACAAAAAAATTAAATTGTTTGGCCAAGTTTTTGCAAGAAAAAAAGAACTTTTCACGAAAAGCAAAAACAATTTTAGAGTTGCAGAAAAAAAAAATTGAAAAGCACTTTTAAGAAAAATTAATTTTTTAAAACTTACTCAAATATTGCTCATAATACTTTTGAAAAAATCACTTTTAAAAAAAGTACTTAGCAAAAGAGCAGACTTCCTCTAATGTCATCAAATTTACAGTTGGTGGGTGTATACTTCTACTGTCCCGACCAACTTGTGCCGCCTCAATTATCTTATCTGGTATTTTGACTTGAGTCACCTTAATATTTTTGTCACCCAAGCTTGGTCACCTAGTGTTTTTTGACTTATAGTTCTCCACCAGCTTCATTTAACTTTTATTTTAATTTTTTTTGAACACTTTTTTTGTTTATTACGATAATTACTTTTATAATTAATAATTACTTTAGTCAGTGTGCTTTAGTCATCTTGGTACTATCTCCTTCAAAAAGAGAGACCGCAGTCCTTTCACAACAAAAGTTGAGCATTTTGAAATTTGTCACAGTATTTTTAAAATGAGGATAGATGAAAAATTGTGCATGAACAAAATGATAGAGATGTCTCGACTAGTTTGATGAATGACATTGTGGATTTCAAACATTATACAACCTGCTGTTTTCACAGCAAATTTGAGTGAATATGATCTTTAACTGAACTGAACTAGGTGTGTGCATTCAATTTATCGATTCGATTTTGACCCTTATCGATAATTACTTATCGATTATCGATTTGTACATATGCTTATCGTTATCGTTTTAATAAGGTTTCAATTTTTTTGATTTCGATTTATCAATTTTGGGGGCTTATCGATTCGGTTAACGATTACACCAATAAGAAAATTTGCGGGATTCCACGGAAAGTATATCGCTATAAACGCGCCTAACTAATATGGACAAAAAAAAGCTAAAATAAGACGAACACCATTTATAATATAAATTTGTGTCAACAAGCACATGCAACAAAAACTAAAGTAAGGGATCAAATGTATATCACCGACACTCCAACTGTATAAAAAATAAAAAAAATAAATAAAACAAAACACATCATCACAACTAATTATGTTCTCCAATAATTTGAACTTCATTACCTTGATCTTTAAATATGATCATTCCTTAAATGTGGCATAGGAAATAATAGGGTAAGAGACTTAGGTTAAAGGAAACGGTATAGATTAGGGAAAATAATATTGTATAGCCGCTTTCAAAATAGTAAGGAAATATATATGCATTCTATATGTTATATTAATCTACACAAATACTCCTTAAATATGATCATTCCTTAAATGTGGTAGATGAAATAATGAGGGTGTGCATTCGATTTATCGATTCGATTTTGACCCTTATAGATAATTACTTATCGATTATCGATTTGTACATATGCTTATCGTTATCATTTCAATAAGGTTTTGATTTTTTTGATTTCGTTAACATATAATCGATTCGATTTATCGATAAACCGATTCAAATGCACACCCCTAAAATGAACTGCCTTTAAAGGTAACTTTAAGCCATCACTCAGTAGATATACATATACAGGGTTTCATACAATAAAGCTTTTCAAAGCAAGAATTGGTAGAGTGGCGCTATGGAAGGGTAAGTAAGACCAGCACTATTTGAATCTGTATTAACATCTCCCAGTAGATGCAAATCACTTCCATGAGAAGTTCCACATTAAACGCAGCTTCTCATTTCAAAGGTCCTTTCTCATGCTCCATATGTGCAACCTTTCAGTTTGAAGAATTATTACTCTTCCCTAATGTCTATTGAAAGAGAACAGCAGAATCCACTGCAGGCAACTGGTCTGGATCTACTGTATGCATAACCGTGTCTGATCAACATGCAATAAAAGCCAATTTTTCTCCTCTACATCATGCTAAGGATTGCTTGAGAAGCACAAAATTCTCAGCCTCCTCAATTCGACCAACATGATATAGAAGGTTAATAATGCTAGTATAATGGTCTTCAGATGCCTTTATCTTATATTTTCGTGTCATCATAGTGAAGAACTGACAGCCCTTATCAGCAAATCCAGCTTGCTCACAAATAGAGAAAACAACTTTAAAAGTAAAATGATTTGGGTTAAAACCCTTCGATATCATCTGCTTAAACACGCTTATTGCTTCTCCATATTGGCCATTCAATCCATAAGCCTCAATAATAGCAGTCCAAGTCATAGATCCTTTGACAGCTATTGCATCAAAGGAAATCCTCGATTTATCAATTGCACCACAACCCCCATACATCTTCACAAGTTCTGCAGAAACAAAAGGTACAGATGCTATATCTTTCTTCAGAATTTGACCATGTACTTCTCTCCCAAGTTTCAAAAGTCTTAATTTTCCACAAACACTTAAAATCCTTCCCATTGCAACAGAGTCTGCCCGGTGCTTTGACAACTGCATTGACCGAAAAACAGCAAGTGCTTCCTCCAGACACCCAGAGTCAATATATGAATCCATCATGGCTGTCCATGATATAACATTCCTCTTCTCCATGCTTGCAAAAACTCTAGATGAATATTGAAGCAAACCACACTTTGAGTACATCATCATTAGGGAAGTAGCTACAGATGCATTAGGCAAAAACCCATTTTTCACTGCGTAAGCATGAATCTCTTTCCCTTGCTTTAATACCTTCAATTTCCCACAAACAGGGAGGACGGTGGCAACAGTTACAAGATCAGGCTTAAAACCTTCTTGTTGCATCCACACAACTGATCTCAACGCCTGCTCGAGTCTCTCATTTAAGATGTAACCCGAGATTAGAGCAGTCCAAGAAATCGCATTCCTCTCTTTTGACCCATAAAACACCTTTCTTCCTGATACTATATCTCCGCACTTGGAATACATATCAACTAAGGCAGATTGAATGAACAACTGCTTAGAGTATTCCTTTGTCTTGATCACATAAGCATGTACCTCTTGGCCTAGTTTTCTTGCCCACACTTCTCCAATAACCGGAAGAATAGTTGTTAGAATAACAGAATTCACCTCTAGCCCCTCCTTTATCATCGATCTTGTATACTCCAATGCCTCCCGTTGCAGTCTATTATGAGCAAAACCAGCTATCATCGCACCCCACATAACTACATCCCTGTCCTCGACTTCCTCAAACATGCGATGAGCAAGCCTAACTTTGCCACACTTGAAGTACATGTCAATCAAACTAGTCCTAATTATGTCACTTCCTAAAAAACCATTCTTGATCAAAAGTCCATGTGTTTTCAAACCTTGAAAAAGCGCACTAGCACCAGCAAAACTCTTGATCAAACAAGAGAAACTATATACATTCAACTCCACTGCCGATAGCCGCATATCCGAAAATGTGCCCAAGACATCACGATACTTACGTCCACCCAATACCACATTACCCCTAAGCAACGCATTCCACGGGTACACACTTCTAACAGGCATTTCATCAAACACCCTCTTCGCATCTTCAATACACCCACAAGCTGTATACATGTTAACAACCTTAGTTTGTAGAAACTCATTATTTTCCAAGCCATTAATTCTTATATGGGTATGAACAATTTTGGCAGAACTTAAAGATTTCAAACGAACACAAGCAGCTATCAGGGAAGCAAATGTGGTGGGATTTACGGGAATACCGCGTTGGTCTAAATAGTCAAGAATGGTAAGTGCTTCTTTGAGCTTGTTTTGGTGAGCAAATCTTTGAATGTCTTTGTAAATGGCATGTGGGTTCTTTGTGTGGACTGATAATAAGTTGGGCAAATTGTTGTGTTTTGGGTATTTTTGGGGTGATGATTGTTCTTTTATGTGACGAGAAAAACGTAGATTGTTTACATTATTTGTACGAAAAGAGCGAGGGTCTTGGGAATTTGGAGGATGTTTTAGGTTGGTTTTTGAGGGTAGCGGAATAAGGTTGCAGCTGGTCATCGATTCAGTGAACAAAGTGACTACTTCAGAATTCTGTGGAACTGAAGATAAGTTTTTAGCGGCTAAAATAAAATAAAATACGTGAATGTTTTTGCGCTACTGGTACTGCAACATACCGTACCGTATTATACTCGAACCATTTGCCCTTCAATGCTTTCTACACGGAAATAGCAATCGAATTATTTCTTCACGTCAGCTTTGTAACTTGCATTGTCCGACAAAATACATTTTCTATTCAGTCAATTCAAACTTACAGATTTGGCTCCTGAAACAACAAACAACTACGCAGTATGTTCCCACAAAGTGGGGTCTGGGGAGGGTAATACGTACACAGACCTTACCCCTACCCGAAAGGGTAGAGAGGCTGTTTTCGGCTCCTGAAACAAAGAGAACTAAAATTCTACTAGTGGAATAATTATTTTTTTTTATTTTGCACCGGGTGTCCGAGTCTCTTCGAGACCCGAGTAATCCCGGGGGTGCACAGGCCCTCGGCAAGAAATTTTCCGCAAGTGCGCCACGATTAATTCAGGTTTTACCCAGTCCGATGACCCACAGAAATTGTTTGCACCCGGTCGGTTTCAAACTTGAGACCTTGAAAGGAAGCAAACTCCAAGGCTCAAGTCAATTGCCACCAGGCCGTCAATTGACACCAGGCCAACCCTTGAGGATTTAGTGGAATAATTATTTAAAATTGAAAATTTAAAAGGGAAAAGAATTAAAGTTGAGAGAGTGGAGCCACGGTCTCCAAATAATGTTAATAGATAGCTCGTCGCTGAAACTCCTTTCTGTTTCTTTTAAGCAAACGGAATAACAAGCTCAAGAGCAACGTAGGCTGATTCGGGACTTTGTAGAGTAAGCGCAAAATAGTAGTACATTATAATGGCACTCACGTCTATGCTTGAAAAGAGGTGAGATATTGATACACAGCAAATTGATGGATTTGTTCAGACAATACCAGTGTTAAAAATAGTGCCCTTTAACCTCAAACTACGAAGCTGTAGGTACCAAGAAAAGCAACTAAAAATGAGAAGTCAAACATATGGAAATTTATCACATGCTGAAGAGAGATAAGAGGAAAAGAAAAGGCAAAAAAACTAAAATAAACGAAATTTGCTAGAGCTCTTGTTGGTTGCATCTAAACACTTCCAAAGAACTGCTCCAATGATGTTGAGTTGAAGACATTGATTGCTGTTCTTTCTGGCTTGGTAGCTGAAACGTGTAACTGATATTTGATGAATCTCTGCAACCAGTAAACAATTAAACATCATTAGGTATAACAAAACAGAAGACACATTGGATCATTAGAATGATCCATCTAATTAGAAGGTTTCTGACAACAAAATTGACCTCAAAAATCTATCTTATAGTAAGCCACTGTTAACAAACGTGCTTTGTAAAGAAGCAAGACAAGTAACTTCCTGCACGAATGTGGCATTCACATTATCACAAAATAGTTTGTAAGCCGTAGAGACGGAAAATATCAATATGCTTTAGCTCTTAGCAGCTTATCTGCCCCACCAATGTATCAACAATGGTACACCATGGAACCGTTGTAAGACTAAACAAATTGCTTTTGCACCACCAACACCGGCTTTGTTTTTACTTTTTAATACAGCCAAAATAAAACCATGTTTCTCCCAACTTACCTAAAATATTGATTATGGATGCATGCGTTACACATGCACACTTGATATCAATGATCTTAACTGTATAAAAGTGCCATTATTTCCATAAGAAGTTTCGGGTAGCAGGTAAGGGAAAGAAAATGGAAATTGAGTCTTCAAATGTTTCACGTTGAGGAACCAATCTTAACATTTCTGTCTAATATTGCACACACATGCTGGTTAGCATGCACTCCCGTAAAAGAAGATACTCGAATGCAAGAACCACTAAACTATCCCTCTCATCTAGTCCCAATATCTCCTTCATTATGGTCTCTTCATTTACGACAAGCAACAACTCTCACTTTAATCTCAAACTAGCTAGGATCGACTATACAAATCCTCTACATTCATTCCATTCTTTTTTTATAACCACGGTGACCGAGTCAACTTGTGCGCACCTCGACTAATTCCACCGGATATGTGCCATCTCCGCCATCAACACGTACCAGGTGATTCTATCCACCAAGACTTGGACAAATGGGAAGAAATCACCTAGGAATTGGATTTGGGTGTAATTGGGTTTAATTACACAGTTTGACATGTTTGTTTGGTCAAGTAATTACTTGGTTAGCATGGAATTGGGTGTAATTCGAGGGATGTAATTACACTCTCCAATTCTCAAGGGAGAGGTGAGAATTGGTGGTAATTACACTGTGTAATTACAAGGTTATTTTTTATTTTCGTTCCTTTTTATTTTATATTAATTTATTTTCTTTATAACTTTTTATTTCTATTATTTTAATTTTTACTTTTTAATTTCTTTTAAAATTGTAAAATATATTTTTCTTTGTACATTATTTCTCTTCCTTTATTTCTTGTTATTTCATGTAATTGCTTGTATTTTATTTTTATTTATTTTATTATTCTATTTTTTGAAACTTCACCTCCTAATATTATAGATAACGAGTCATTTACAAACTTATCATAAAACGAGTGATGTAATTAAAGTGGAATTTCATTGTTGAATGTGGTTATAAACTTATTATGTTTCATAATCTAAAATTATAGTGGAACTTACTATTATTATGTTCGAATTTGACATATGCTAAATAATTTATTTTTTAAAATTTTTTAAATTGTGTTACATTCACGGTTCTAATTTACTTGTTTTAGTAGTATTGGCTCACTCGCATGTTGTTCATTTTTTAGTTAAAATTGATAGATCGGTTTTGTCAAACATTTGATAATGTTATGACATTATATTTATAAATATTAATTTATTTTATCAAATATGAATTCCATAATGCTTACAAAATAACGTATATTTTTAATTTTTGTACGCATCTAAACTAAATATTATTAATATAAAATATATAGATAAATTTTTACAATATTAGTTTATATATGATTACTTATTAATGTATATTCATGAAAAATATACATCTTAAATATCAAATATAATATTATTTATATTTATAAAAATTTATAGGCATATATTTAGTATATTAACTTTTAAGTTTTGATAATTACTTAATTTAAAATTTAATCTAATTGTGTAATTACACTTGTACAACCAAACAGTAAACTTGTAATTATACTGTAATTACACTATGACAAACAAACATGCCGTCGTAATTACACAACTGAGTAATTACTAGGCTGTGTAATTACTACCCTAGTAATTACACCAATTCCAATTACATGGTGGCTTTCCAAACAGACTCCTAATGTCTTTTGCCTCTGCTGGGATTTGGACCCCATACTTCTCACTCACTGAATTGACCACTAGGTCACGCCCTTGTCTGCCTATATTTATATCATTCTAGCTGGACCATTCATTCCAATACTCAATAATTATCTTTTAAGAAATATTAGAGGTTCTCTAAATCTTTCACTTATCCTTGCATTGACATTTTATTTGATCTCAAATTAGTAGGATCAGCTACAGATCCTCAGCGTCCATTCCATAACATTTGAACTATTTCATTCCGGTACTCAATAATTATCCATTAAAACAAATTAGAGGTTCTTAAAACAAGAAATGCTCGAAACTTTATGCTTATCCCGCACTGACATATTTCATTTATAACCAGCATGGAACACAAATTATAGCTAATGGATAACCTCTGCAATTACAATATGAATTGAATCTGAATTGCTAGCAAACTGCATCTCTAACAGAAGGTATGGAAGGATAAGAAAGTTTTAAATATTAATTTGAGCAATAGTAAAAAGAGATAGCAAAAACTAATTAGAGCAGTAGTAGAATGATACCATTACAAACAGAGAAGTGGAGAAGAAGAAACACACAACAGATCAATTGGTTGGATTTATTATCTGAACTATTTACACTTTTCAGCTGATTAATTACTTTTATTGGAAGAACAAACAATTAACATGATGATGAGCTCATTGATCAAGTTCTTAGTCAAAGGAAATGAAGAGTACCGCTAGCTGAAAAGTGATTTCCGGATTTGTATCTATGTGCCAATCAGGTTCTAGTTGTCGAACAAAGGATGTGCGTCCAATCTCAGTGCTACAAAATAGAACCTGCATTTCCAGTCTTATCAGTAACAGATGATGCATAAAACTAGACAAAAAAATTACGAGGACAAAAATAAGTCTACTTTGACCAAGAACTTGATGGACATCAATTAGATGATAGAGATTTGTAAAATGCATAGCATCACAGGAAATCAGAATTTCCCTCGCAATCTACATTTTCAAATGGAAAAAAAAGAAATCTTTTTTGAAATGGAATTTTCCTTGCAATTTATATTCTTGAATGACATCCTGCTGACTTACTTTTGCACCTTTTCAGATTTCAAACCAATATCTTTAACTCTTCTATGTCAAACTAGACATGATAATCAATTTAATTAGAACATTTATTCTTAATCTGCATCACACTAGGTCATTATTAGGGAGATGAAGGGCAGTTCAACTGGAAAAAAAAACTCACTGAAGGTAGTCTGTACAGAAGTAAAAAAAGGTTAGTCTATAAAAAAACAACTTGACATGGAACTAAAAAACACAGTAGAATGCACAAGCGGAGGCACCAGCTGTGAATGAAGGGTAATAGACGTGAAGGCAATTAGCTCCCCCCCCCCCCCCCACAAAACCCACACACACACACAAGCAAATAAAAAAGAAAAAGAAAGAAGGCAAAATCTGAGCTTCTTTTAACTATTAATATGGTGAAACTTGTGAGACTTCCTTTTCTTTTGCTTCCTCCTAGCAGCAAACCAACATATTCCCATGAGTAATGGTATGTACCTGCCAACTAAGGATGTCCAATGAACTCTATTGACAATCATTTATTAGGTTATGACGCCTTAACTTTTGCATTAGAAGTTAATATGGCATCTGAGCCAATAGCCATCAATTACTATTAAGATGATTCAATTTGCAAATATTCAATCCTCACTCACACATACACGGACACATTTTCTTCTTAGTAATCAGTTCTACATATTCCCTTGCATTTAAAATGTAGTATCTGCAAACTCGGTGGATAATGGACCCATCCATCTCCACTAAAATACCTGCCATACATCAACGGTAGGTTTTGAACTCGTGACCTGCACCTAACCCACACATTATTCATTGCACTTATCATTAGACCAAAGCCCTGGAGTGTATTTCACTTTCATGTTAATTCATATTCTTCTTGCACTTACTCTGTAAAGTTTACCTCACACTAGTCCACTAAATAGTTTTAAGAGAAACACCACATAAGTTGAATGTGTGTCGTGTGACACACCATCATCAACATTTTTTTAAGAGAATTCATTTACATTCATGGGATTCTGTTATTCCTTCTTTCTTTTTGTTTTTATTTTTCATTTTTTTTGGTGGATCATAAAGGGATTTCATCATTCTTGGATTTCAGGTAACATGACTGCCTAGCTAGAAAAAGATCCCTCAGATGAAAAGGAAAAAGGGAACAGGAAAAATAGATTATGACCAGTCAAACAAAACTGGAAAAAAGTTCACCTATCCACACCATAGATGAAACTTCGATAAGCTCAGGTTATTAGAGAAAGAACATACATTCACAAGTAACTATGCATCCCTAAATGTGAAGCAAACAGTTGGAAAAGGGAACAAGTCGATCTTTTCTCGCAAGAGAAACCGAAAGGTTAACAATGTATGGACACGGTTTGCTTCTTCTTACAGATGGTTAAAAGTTATTTAGCTGCTACCTTGTCTTTGACCAGGCCGCCAGATGTAAATACTCCAGCATTCTCTAAAGCCAGGAGGACCTTTCTCTGCACATATTAGCTCATACCATGAATATGTATAGAAATAAACAATGTAAATGTTGATAGACATGCAGATTCATCATACAAAGCATTTACACATTCTGAATAGTGTCCACGTGTTTAAGAATTTGTGGCTGCTAAAAATGACAAGGTGGTCAGCAAGTAAAGCTGTCAATATGGGCAGGGTCGGGCTAGCCCAGCCCACGTGGGCTTTAGCAATTGACGGGCTGGACTGGGCTAGCCCACCATTTTGATTGGCCTTATAATGGTCAGCCCACCCCAGCCCTATGTGGGCAGCGGGCCCCCACGGGCCATCCATCATTTTTAAAAATATAATTTTATATTTTTTTTTTTTAAGTTCTAACCTAAAAAAAGATAATTATTTAAAAGTTAAAAAATATCTTGTTGGAAAGAATATTCGCAAAACTTAATAACTTTTTATATTGTTCCAATATATCAATATAAATACTAAAAAAAGTTTAAGACAAGACTATATTTTATTCACAAAAAGTCAAAACATAAAATAAACTATTCAATCGATCGTTCATGATGCTGATGACATATCCAACACATCATCTTCATCAAACACATTTGAATAATTAAATTTTAGAACTTAATAGTATTTAAATTCACATAAAAATATTACCAGTTTGAGTTTGAAAAAACATGTGCAGCCAATTTTGTGTAGTAACAAGTGTTTGGATATTTTCATAATAAATGCAACTTCTATACTTTGTAAGAACACGCCAGCAATGCTAAATGTTGATTTCGATGCTATAATGGTAATAAGAATATTAATTACATCCCGCACCATCATTGAAAGATCGAGATATTTTCTAGAATGGTCCTTCCAATACATGACAACATCCATCTCTCGAAACTTCTCAAGATCACATTTTGGTTCCTCTTAGTATATAGATCATATAATGACTTTCCAAAGGCAGTATATTTTTTTTTATATATTTTAAATAAATATTTTATTAGGCCCACGAGCCGGCCCGGCCCGGCCTCAGTCAAGCCTTATGGGTCACGGGCTTACTTGGGCCGGACTTACTTGGACCGGACTTAAAAGCCTCATTTTTAAACGGGCTTCAAATATTCTAGCTCAACTCTACAAAATCACAGGCAGGGCTGGGCTTGCCCAACGGGCCAAGCCCATATTGACGGCTCTACCAGCAAGCATAGTGCAAGATAAACAACCTAACATGAATTTAAGCTTTTGCTTGAGGAAATCCTAAAAAAGGAACATTTATCTTAAAATTCCAGTTTGAGGATTCATGCAAGTTCTATAAAGCAAAATACTGAAAGTCACAACGTACCATACCTGCTAATTGGAAAGACTTGTTGTGCATCTCCAAATAGAGTTTGAGTTCTGGTTCTCCTTATAGGATTTCTTAAAGTCTCATTCTTAAGAATTTGGTCCATGTTTTTGTAAGGTTTCCACTGTTTGGGTATACTTCTTGTATACGGGCTTGTTTTCGCCCTTATTAATGAAATTTATTACCTTATCAAAAAAAAATATGGTCCATGTTCCAAACTCCAAGCAGACATAGAAAAATTGCATGACTAGGAATTTGCAAATGAGAAATCCCAAAAGGAAAGCCAAATACAATGCTATCTCAATTGACTCTGACTCCAATCTTGCATGGTGCTTCATGGTAGGGCACTTAGGCAAGAACAAAATGGTCTCAAGTTTGAGCTCTAGAAAATAAATTTATGAAAATTAACAAAAACCAATAAGTTTAGTCTTTGCCACTATAAAGGCATGGCAGGATGATTCTAGGTTGATCTAGACCATTGTCCAACTGTGGTCTTTTTTATCTTGCTGAAAGAAACAAAATGCATCTCCTCGGATTTTCAATTTAGGATGACTTTAGAGAGCTAAGTTGTTCTGTGCAGAAAGCTAATGAATCATGCCCCCAAAAGTTGGTAATTCCACACTCGACCCCCCACCACCCACCACCCCCAACCCCCAATTTCTACTGAAAAAAGGACATAAAATGGCATCTCTAATCTCTCCATAACATTATTATCTCTGAAACAGGCAACCAGGATATAATAAGGGTTTGCGTCAGTAACAATCAGAAATTAACAAATACTAGAATATGTACAAAAGAGTGAGCACTTACTTCACTTTCATCATCAAGAACTCTTTCCATGAGATAAAGGTCACAAAATTTGGTGATTTCGAGCAACACTTCGAGCACAGAGGATCGTACAGTAGCTTGTTGCTGTCAAGACAAAACATAAACAATGTCAACAGCATCTATACACTGGTCCATAATCAATACCTGAAATAATAATTACCTGAAGCTCCTCTGGGTTAGTTTCCTCCAAGATCACTCCAAGCAACCTACATGTCACCTGTAATCAAAAACCATATCCAAATCACGTGTCTTATCGGTGCTGCCATCCAGAAAGCCATTAGAATCCATCATTAACAAACAAATTATTAAGAAAGATTTTTATCTACTCAAGCCTGAAAAGAAGTCCTGGATTGATTCTTTCTCCAAAATTTAGGTCGAATAATATATGGTTCTCTTCAAATTGAGGTACAGACCAATCCTACCACATACTTCAAGATGTAACAGGAGCAGATTCGCTACTTATATAAGCATTCTTATCAATGTTCCTATAAGGGCACAAAAAGATAAAGGATGACAAAGAACAGTCCATAAGCCTTCCCCCAACTTCCAAGAATCTGGGTTGTCATGGGGAAATTTTTTAATTAATTCGGCAATTCAACAATATTTCAGAATTCCGCTACTACAGTCTTGAAGATTCCTGTTAAACATTAAGTGCCACTGGACTTCCTCTCCTTCGAACCTCAGAGACTGTTGGAATGTCATCTTCCTCCTGGCATAAATTTTACAGATGCTTGAAAACGAAGTCTACGAATTTTTCCAGCATCACATGTGTCCCCAAAAATTGACCCTGCTCCCTTCCTCTACCTTGAGAGTGATGTCACCTCTAAGTTCTTCCCACCCATTCGAAATGTTTCTCTACAGGCCGCACCCGAAAGGGGTGTGATGTTTTAGTCCTCTAGCCATTCCCCCTCCACAATCCCATATTTCTTTGCTATTATTTTAGAATGTGCTCCTCAATCCCGACTCTCCCTTTAATCCATATTATGTAAGTTACCTAAAAAATCTGTCATCACCAATCCATTATAAGCAAGCAAAACCTGGATTTCCAATAGAGTTTCTCACCTGTATGCTAGCTGAAAGGGCTGGATGCATTAAATAATTTCGAATACAACAACAACAACAACTACCCAATACAGTCCCACGAGGTGTGGTCTGGGGAGGGTAATATGTAGACAGGCCTTACCCTAAACAAAAGGGTAGAGAGGTTGTTTCCAATCGACCCTCGGCTCAGGGAAGGAAAGGGAAAGCAACAACAAAAACAAAAACAAAAGAACATTGGTAACTCCAGCAGAAATCGCGTAAATAGTTATCTAAACATAAGAACCATACATAAAATGACATGCAATAATATCAAACAGTAACTACCATAAATAATTACCATAAGGGGGACACAATCCAATGCACGAATCATCTCTGAATCGCCCTGACAAGCCTCACCAAACCCCAGGAAAGGAGTACAAAAAATTCTAGAAGCCCCTATCCTACATCCTAATACTAGACCTCCAGACTTTCCTATCAAGGGTCATATCCTCGGAAATCCGCATCCTAGCCATGTCATGCCTAATCACCTCTCCCCAATACCTCTTAGGTCTCCCTCTGCCTCGCCTCACGCCGACCACCGTCAGTCGCTCACAACTTCTCACCGGGGCATCAGGACTTCTCCTCCGCACATGCCCGAACCACCCGAGCCTCGCTTCACGCATCTTCTCATCCACAGGGGCCACCCCACCTTATCTCGAATAACTTCATTCTTAATCTTATCTAACCTGGTGAGCCCGCACATCCACCTGAGCATCCTCATCTCCGCAACCTCCATTCTCTGAACATGAGAGTTCTTCACCGGCCAGCACTCCGCCCCATACAACATGGCAGGTCTAACCACAGCTCTATCAAAATTTCCCTTGAGTTTTAGACTTTTAGTGGCACTTTCTTGTCACGCGGGACTCCTGGTGCAAGCCTCCACTTCGACCACCCCGCTCCTATACGATGAGTGACATCCCCATCAATCTATCCACCCCCCTGAATCACCAACCCAAGATATCTGAAGCTGTCCCTCTTGACGATGACCTGAGATCCAATTTTCACGTCCCTGCCTACTTCGCTCGGCTCGGCGCTAAACTTGCATTCTAGGTATTCAGTCTTAGATCTGCTTATTTTGAAACCCTTAGACTCGAGAGTGTGTCTCCATACCTCTAGCCACTCATTCACACTGTCCCTCGTCTCGTCTATCAATATTATGTCATCAGCAAATAGCATGCACCAAGGCACATCCCCTGAATATGTCGAGTTATAGCATCCATCACCAAGGCCAACAAGAGAGGGCTAAGCGTCGATCCTTGATGGAGCCCCATAACCACCGGGAAATGGTCTGAGTCACCGCCCACCGTCATAACCCTAGTCTTAGCTCCATCTTACATGTCCTTGATTACTCTGATGTAGACTTCCGGCACGCTCTTCGCCTCCAGGCACCTCCATAGCACCTCCTCGGGACCTTGTCATACGCCTTCTCCAAGTTGATAAACACCATGTGCGTGTCCTTTTTCTTATCCCTGAATTGTTCCACCAATCTCCTGACAAAGTGGATAGCTTCTGTAGTGGAGCGACCCGGCATGAAACCGAGCTGGTTCACCGATATATAGATGTCATCTCCCATGCCCTTGCCTCGATCACCCGCTCCCATACCTTCATGATGTGACTTTTAATTTGATACCCCTATAGTTGTTGCAACACTGGATATCCCCTTTGTTTTTGTACAAGGGCACCACCGTACTCCACCTATACTCCTCCGGCATCCTTTTGGTCCTGAAGATCACATTGAACAACCTAGAGAGCCACTCCACTCCTGTCCTACCCATGCATTTCCAGAACTCCACCAGGATCTCGTCAGGCCCGGTCGCTCGGCCCTACTCATCCTACGCAAAGCCCTCATGACCTCCTCCACCCTAATGCATCTGCAGTACCCAAGGTCTCTATGATACTCTGAATGCCCCAGCTCCTCCTCTAGCTCTATGTTTCGATCCCCCTCCTCGTTAAGTAGGTCTCAAAAGTACGCCTGCCACCTCTGCTTGACTTGAGACTCTCCCATCAGAACTCTACCATTCTCGTCCTTGATGCACCGGACTTGGTAGATCCCGCGCCTTCCTCTCCCTTACTTTAGCTAACTGGAATAACTTCATGTCCCCGTCTTTCTCCCCTAATTCCTCGTACATGCGACCAAACGTCGCGTTTTTAGCTTCTGTAACCGCCGGTTTCGCTTCCTTCCTCGCCACCTTGTAGATCTCCCTGTTCACTCTCCTTTCATCCTCGCTTGTGCTCCCTGCCAACTTAGCAAACGCCGCTTCTTCACCTCCACTTTTTCTTGGACTACATCGTTCCACCACAAGTCAACCTGATGTCTGCCTGAATAGCCCTTGGCTACCCCGAGTACATCCCATGCTACCTCCCTAACCAAGTTCGCCGTCTCTGGCCACATTGTGTCCGCTTCCCCAGAACTTCTCCAAGCTCCACTATCAACTAACCTCCTCTCCAACTCCTGGGCTTTCTCCTTAGTCAGAGCATCTCATCTAATCCGCGGTCGTCCCCGAGCACTCCTCTTCTTCCTCTTCACCCAGAGTCCGGCATCCATCACTAGGAGTCTATGAAGAGTCGAAAGGGACTCCCCCGCAATAACCTTGCAGTCCTTGCATAAGCCTCTATCGCTCCTTCTGAGAAGGAGGTAATCAATCTAAGTCCTCGCCGCCGAACTTTTGAAGGTGACCAAATGCTCTTCCCTCTTCTAAAATGTCGAGTTCGCAATTAGAAGCTAAGAAGCCCCGGCGAAATCAAGCAGTGACGTGCCTTCTCCGTTCCTAACCCCAAGGCCAAAGCCACTGTGCACCTCACCATAACCACCCGCATCAGCCCCAATATGACCATTAAAGTCTCCTCCAATAACTAACTTCTCAGATTGGGGAATACTACTCACCAAAAGAAGGAATGCAATATGAGGTACTCAATCCAATCACTTAACACATAACAATAGAAGAAATGAAGAAATATACCTTCCTCCCTTCACTCAACCTTTGCCTAACTATCTGCCCAAGTGTTGGCTGCAAAAAGACAAGGAAAAGACAGTTATACACCAATTACAATAGGTTAATACTGCGGCATTGTGGAGAACAGTTGCTATCTACCTTTACTGGCTGAAAGAACTCATCAATAACATTTTGAGCATTTGAATCGTCAGAAGAAGGGGTAACTCCTGAAGTTGCTACATTTGCACTTGATTGATTTCTTACACCAGAACTACTAGACGTAGCAGCTTGTCTCTTTGGAAGCCTCCTTTGTGGTCCACTAGGTGATCTCCACAGTCTCCAGGTGAAAACTACTGCAAATGCAAGACCTGCTATAGCCCCTACGGATCTTGAATCCTGCATTTACCAAATAGCTCTTACCATCATATTACAGAAAAAAGCAGTACAATATTTTGATAGATCCTTCATGTGATGAAGGAACAGACCAACCTATTCAAAATGCGAGGAGAAGAGTAATATTAAATGTTATACAGCAACTTATATCCAGAAAGTCCTTATTTGCAAAAAAATAGGGGAAATAACAGATTATTGGATTGTGGAGAACACAAATTGCTAAGTAAACACCCACGGTCTTCCCCAGCTCTGCAAGTGGTGCGAATGATTTGGGCACCCACACTTTAGAAGTGCTGCCTTTCTGCATCCTATGTTACATGCACTGCCTTCGAGAATGCTGCAAGATGCATGAACGAATTGGCGAGTCACACTTTAAAAGTGTAGCTTAGAGTTAAAACTCTTCATGCCATTTGATTTGTAACTTGCTTAATTGACCCTTCAATATCTATCATTTTCATTTCATTTAATGATGATGTTCAATCTGAGAATTGCAAAAGAATGCACTTAAAAGGGAAACCGCGACCCAAAAGTAAAAGGGCAATTGAAACGGTCCAGGAAAAAGAAACTCTGGAAAGATAAATAGGGGGCCATCCATATTGGCCCAAACCAAAATTTCATAATATTATTGCAGAACTGAAGTTCTATACTTTTGCAATTGAAAATGGAAAATAAAAATCAACTGAACTGTGAGAATGCATGGATATTTATTAATATTGATACAATGAGCCATATATATAATACATATTCTACCCTACTACATATGGAACTCGGACATATTCTACTCCCACTACATATGAGAACTAGGACATATTTATACATAACTATCTAACACTCCCCCTCAAGCCGGTGCATGCAAATCATATGTATCGAACTTGTTACATATGTAACTAATACAAGCACTAATGAGGGACTTGGTAAAAATATTTACAAGCTAACCATTCGACATACGACGCCACTAGACTCCCCTGAGCAACAAAATCAGGTGTTGTTGATGCCAAAAAGTCCCCGGAAAAATTTTGAAAATACTGAGACTGCACCGAATTCCACATTACAAAATAGATTCTAAAACACCAGTAGAAAACAAAAACTTTTTTGGAAATTACTTTTCACACCGAGAAATCGCTATTCACGTAAGAAAAGTGCATTGTTCACGCCGAAAAAATAAATTGTCAGAATTTGATGTAATTGATATCTGAACAACTAAGTTGTCTGGAAGAAGTTTTGTCAAAAGTGGTCGTAATGGCTCACACGCGCCAGAAAAGTTATTGTAGCTTTTAGGAACCCTAGTTCTGGCGGCGCGTGAGGGACTTTCTGCCGGAGCGATTGACTATGGTTTTGTCGCCTGACTTTTCCGAACAAGATGGCAGTGTTGGTTTTCGCACAACACTTACCAATGAGGAGATAACTAAAACAATCTTGAGTCGTCAACCTAAAAAACGCACGGTGACTGACTTTTCTATTTTGATGGGACTGGGATTTCTGGGATTTGATCGTACAAGGATTTCGGATCTGATGGTGGTACTGGTATATGCACAGTACCACTATAGTAGTGATGAACCCCGGGAACACGACGAAGTTGCCGAAAAATTGCACGGCGATGAGATCTTTCTACCCGGATGCCGCTGGAATGACGCACAACGATAATTCTCACTGAAGCTCTGATACCATGTGAGAATGCACGGGAGAAAAATCTATTTATTAACAATGATACAATGAGCCCTATATATAATACATATTCTATCCTACTACATATGGGACTACGACATATTCTACTCCTACTACATATAGGACTAAGACACTTCTTTTTGTTGATAAGGTGAAGATTTTATTAAAAACCGTATCAGCTTGATACTTTAAAAATACAAAGATACTACTGGCTTAAAAACATTAAATCCTAAGTGGTCTAGCATGTCCAGCATAACATGAAAATTCATAACAACACTTCCATCTTTCCAATAGTACAAACATATGGAACTAAGACACTTTTACACATAACTATCTAACATGAACATACTAGAGAGTCCTCCTTGAGTGACATCATTCTCTGGGTTACCTCAGGATATGGTAATTAAATAGATAACTGAAACAAGAAGTTATTTGCAATCTGATGAACAAACAAACCTACAATAAGTATCATAGTCAAGAAAATAGTTGGTAATCATAACTTCACCCAATCTCTTAATCTATG
The DNA here is from genome assembly GCA_032618575.1 of Nicotiana noctiflora. Lineage (NCBI taxonomy): Eukaryota > Viridiplantae > Streptophyta > Magnoliopsida > Solanales > Solanaceae > Nicotiana > Nicotiana noctiflora. The sequence goes on from JASVEL010005830.1 coordinate 120,532, forward strand.
AGACTAAAACTAGAAACCAGCAATGTTATCCGATATCAGTTTTTTCTTTTCCTCCTTTTTTTATAACCGGGAAATTCCCAAGGGCCAGTGACGCACTATTGGAAACCTGAGTCACTGAACTTTTTCCCCTCACTTGTTTTTCTCCTCCACCCTCAGCTTCGGCGGCTTAAATAGCCTTTAGCAGCTACTCGAATCGTAATCTTTGCATCCAGATCAGCCTGGCCAGCATCAAGGTCATTGTGGAAGGTTAATTAAATTTCCAGAACGCAAGTAGCGGAGAGGTTATGCATAGGGTATAATGAGTTCATGAAGATAAAAAAAAGAACGGATTTGGCATTTGAAAGAACTGCTGAACATGAGAACATGTGAAGATGAACAAGAAATAGTACTGTAGAGAACAACGTGAGACAAGAACTGGGAGAAGAGAAGACAATGGAAAGACCAATAGTCGCGGAGAAAAAACACAAAATTAAAGAAAAACAAACACCCATCAAATAATGAAATGCATTTTATTTTTAAAAAAAAACTGGGAGAAAACTGTAAGTCTTAAACCAGAAATCACTACTTAGCAGTAAGAATAGAAAGCGGTATTAATACATAGACAACAACTTTTCACTAGACATTTTCAAGCTTAATCAATTTAGAAACTTGGGGACTACATTTAACCAAGATTTTTTCTTTTGTTAACTAGAAATCTCCACATGCCACTAGCCTACGGTATGAAATAATGAGCATGCTCCGTTACCCTTCTCCACTTAACTACCAACCCTTTGGCTCCTAAACTCTGAATAGGTCACTTTCCAAATCTACATCAGTCTAAGCTTGAAATGACAAATGACCTTATCGCAATTATATAGTAACTTAATATTACTCCTATAACATTTGAGCTACTATTTTTAGAGATATTTGATCATAATAACCTCTTCATCATTTCAAAATTAACCCTTCACAATCTGAATTCCCATTCAAGCGTCTATTAACTCATAGAATAAGACAGGCACACTCTATTGGGATTTTATGTTTTAAGTATATTAAATACTTAAAAGAGAGTGAATAGGAAATGGAAGAAAATGAAATTTTAAAGTGAAATTTTAAGTTCCCCTTGGCAAAGGGATATTGTCCCATATTGAAAGATGAAGAAGGTTTTTATGGGTATATAAGCAGTTGCTCTTCTTCTAGCTCTTAAAGAGTTGAGAAGAGGGCAAGCCTCGCGCCATCGTCGTCATCTCACTCGGCTTTGAATTCAGATACGGACAAATGATCAATTGATTGATTAATTTTTTGGACCAAATTTATTTGTTAATAATAAATATTAACAGAAGTGTTATTAAATATACATTTTAATAACAAAATATTAATATTAAAAAAATATTAATATTAAAATCCTATTTTCCGTTTTCTGTTTTGGAAATAGAAAATTAACTACCCTCTTCAATTTTCCCTCTTTATTGTAGAGTAAATAGCCATTTATGTTATGGCATTTATGTTGTGGCCGTTTTGCATAAACAGCCATTCTGAAAAGTTACACCTCTTCAGATTTCAGCCCAACTTTGGCTATAAATATAAAACTATTCTGCTCAGAATTTCCATACTGTTTTCTGAGTTTCTCCTCCTTCTTCTGCATACTTTTAACATCAAACAAAGCAACAGTAAGTGTGATTTGCTACCAAACTTTGTGTTCGCTGAATGTTGTGAACTCAGTGAGTGACTTGGTGGAGGGTATATTTGGGAATTTGAATAATTATGTATGAGACCCAGGTTGAGTGCAGGCAGGTGCTAAGTTCGTGAAAGAGACGTGTAGAAATAGATATAAATATAGCAAAGGGCATAGAACATTCTTATGCTGAAGTTGTCAAATATAGCTCTGTTTCTCATCTTTGTTCAAATCCCCAATCCGTATCAGTCTATTTCTCATCCCCTTTCTTCTTAGATTTCTGTCCTCGCTACATTGTAATTTCAATTAGTGTTAAGTTAATACAATCAGTTGGTTTGGTGTATTATTTAGGTTGTTACATTGGTGCTTTCATTGAGAGGACTCCAATAACGGCTATGTTTCTACCTAGAATCAGTGGCCACAGCAACCCGAAGAGCTGGATTTTTCGAGCCCAGTTAGACTTCACATACCTTGGCTTCTTCAAGAAGGATTAGCTGCCTTTTCTTTCCTTCTATCTAGAAGGCGATGCCCTCGCATGGTTCGATTGGTTATTTCGCAATAACTAATTCAATGATTGGAACCATTTTAAGGAGAAGTTTCTTTTGCATTTTAAGAAACAGACCTTTACTGATCTACTATGTACTTCAAATTTCTATGAGCTTGAATCTTCTTCCAGACCGGCCAACAAGACAAAACAAGAATTTGCTACAATGTCTGCTGGAGTTTTACATAATACAATGGACGATAAGTCTTTGGTTGTAGCAGCGAACTCCAAAATTGATCCTCCTTCCTTAGGTTCATTCACAAACCTTCAAATACCTTATATGCATGATCCCATCTCTAGTTTAACTGATGGAGAGAAGTACGCACCAGTCAAAGACTAGGTGTTCGACAAAATTTCCCAGCATGACGAACCTGATCTGCCATGCCATTTTACAGCCCTTCTATCTGAGATGAAACCTGCTTTAGAGGATATAAAATCTGAGGGGCTGTTTGATGAAATGTTAAATAGCTGCTGCCCAACAGCAGTTGTGAAGGTGCAATCAGATGCCCCAATTAAAATGATCGATGAAGATGCTACATGTCCTAAAAGTAGCAAAGTCCAACTGTTTACTGAAAGTTCCCAAAGAGATATGCTAGTGAGGTACATTACTGAACCTTCTTTTGATCACGACCCTAGTAAACGGCAAATTGAATATGAGATTTTTGAAGACATGTATATTGCTGAATTTCTCATGGAGCCTGAGACTATTGAGGACCTCTATCTTGATAATTTGTTTAAGGTAAATGAGGACAGCATTCTAGCAAGTTACATGCCTTCGGATGAAATGTTATCTGATGTTGAGCACGGGGAATCTACTAGGGGATTCAATGATCACTATATTTTGAATCGATTTCCATTTGATCCTGGTGCCAATAGAAGGGATCCAAAACTTAGTTCTAAGTTCATAGCTCTAACAAGTTCTACTGAGAAAGAGGAGGCACATACATTGTTTGACGATCTTAGAAAAAGGGGTTGATTATTTGCTAAGTTGTATGACCGGCAGCCTATGGGCGGAGTTGAAATGGGTGTTGAATGTAGTTGTAATTTTCGAAATTCTTGTACATCATACAAGCTACTGGGTGAGTCTATAGCACATTCATTTCTATATTCCTTTGATGGTGCTCCTACTTATCTTGAGGAGCAGTATATGCGTACTCAGTTGAGGTATTTTAGAAGTGGAATGATGTAGTATCACTATGAGATTGCCTATCTAATTATTGTGATGCAGTGGCTACTAATGGAGCTCATTCGTTATGAACTCGCTACAGGTGCATAGATCTCGTATATAAGATTTTAGTTCCAATTTGCCGTTGTATTGGAGTTGTTGATTCTGCAGTACTAAAGTTGCACCAACCTAGTAATATCTTGGCTTTATATACTAATAAAGAAAGATGGAAGAGCAAAGTTCATGTACATTTTTTAAAGCATGAGAAAGGACTGCAGTTTCTCAACTTAATGGAAGAGTCCATTAAGAGTCTAAATTTGAACACAGAAATGCATACTATGTCATCATTGTAGATATGCTTGATGGATGAAGCCAATTTGTTCATGCTGGAAAGTATATGTCTGAAGCTGCAGAATTCAAGGACTTGGACTTACTGGATGTTGGACTTAACATGAAGATATTTAGAGGACTTGACAGGGTGGGGTTCCAAATCATCATAAATTTTTTCGAAGCAGAATTAGTTGTTTATCTCAAATTTGCAAATCTTCCCTTTGATCTGGATATACATGATATCCCGATAACCTATGTTATCAACCTGAATATGTTTACAAACAATAGTGTGTTTTCCCTTTATGATCCAATAGCTACACTATGGGGTGATTGGGTTTATAGCGAGGGGAAGTCGGCATTATGTGTTGGCTTTATTCTTGCAATATGTAAAGACGCGGGACTCTTTGGGCAGGTTGTTACGACCCAACACTTCCACCTTTACCCCTATGATCCAGGAATCCATGTTCTCCTACCTAATGCCTACGTTGCTAATTTTCTGGTTGGTGGTGGTTGCACTAAAGTAGGAGTAATGAACCAGTACTTTAAGCTTGTTGCTGATGCTCTTTTGGTTACCCTAACGTATGGCATATGGTATAAGGTTGAGGACCCCTTTGATTGGGTGGATTTGATTCCATGGCATATGGTATAAGGTTGAGGACCCCTTTGATTGGGTGGATTTGATTTCATTTCTGGACAACAACATTTGTGCAGATTTACTTATATCCACATTGCTTTTACTGATTGGCAACTGATCACTATCATCGCTATGTTATTATGACTCAAAATAGTTGCGAAGAAATTGCTCAATATTGCTTGCTTTCTGTTGACGATGTCAAGCAGATATTGCCACAATTTCTGCTACACTCGAACCTTGAGGGCAAGGTCCTTTTTGAGGCGGGGGTATTGTTGTGAACTCAGTGAGTAACTCGGTAGAGGGCATATTTGGGAATTTGAGTAATTATGTACGGGACCCAGGTTGAGTGCAGGCAGGTGCTAAGTTCATGAAAGAGCCGTGTAGAAATAGATATAAATATAACAAGCATAGAGCATTCTTATGCTGAAGTTGTCAAATATAGCTCTGTTTCTCATCTTTATTCAAATCCCCAATCTGTATCGGTCTATTTCTCATCCCCTTTCTTCTTAGATTTCTGTTGCACTGTTCTCACTACATTAGACAAGAGGGGTTGCTCGATGGTAAGCAACCCCCACTTCCAACCGAGAGGTTGTGAGTTCGAGTCTCCCCAAGAGCAAGGTGGGAAGTTCTTGGAGGGAAGGATGCCGGGGTCTATTTGGAAACAGATTCTCTACCCCAGGGTAGGGGTAAGGTCTGCGTACACACTACCCTCCCCAGACCCCACTAAGTGGGATTATACTGGGTTGTTGTTGTTGTTGTTGTTGTTGTTGTTCTCACTACATTAGCATTTACTTTGTAATTTCAATTAGTGTTGAGTTAATACATTCAGTTGGTTTGGTGTATTATCTAGGTTGTTACACTGAAACATTGGGGTTTGAAGTACCACTACACCAGTATATAATTCGTTCTATTCTGTGAGGAAATAATACACAACCTTGGGTATTAGGAGGTAATTAAATTAGTTAAGAAAACATTGTGAATTCAGTGGGCTCAGATGAAGATTTTGTTTCTATTTTTCATTTCTGTTTATGTTCATTTATATTTTCCAGAATTATTTTACAAATACACTTTAATAACACACTCCTCACGCTGGTCCTAAATACTAAGTAGTACTTCTCATCCAAAAGAGAAAATACTACGTTAAGCAAAACAGAACTTCAGTGACCTAACTAGCCCATTCTAGATAGAATTTCTAAACTTTATAGAAATCAAACATAATAACTGGATTTCAAGGATAATAAAACCTTACATTTTATCAATTAAAAGTATTCAAGTGCTTAATTCACAAGGAAAACATAATAAAATTGGAGAGAGGGAAAAAGAAAGAGGAAGAACCAGTGAGTGGAGGAGATTAGAAATCTTGACGGTCAAGAAAGCACCGAATCGCTTGATGAGCTGAAGGAAATCGTCTTTATCAGCCATATTTTATTGCACTGGTAATTATTACTATATCAATTCAGCAAATTTGGTTCCTCGTCGTCGTCGGGTAGAGCTTTCCGATGATAAATGAATCAAGCTTTCAGCTTTTCCGGTGGTCTCTACCGTGACTTTGTAGTCCAAGTTTTGATCGAAAGCGGTGAATATGAAATTGACAGCCTTCCAGGTAAACTAAAAAGCAAAAAGACACAACCTTCGAGGAGAATGGGGATAGCATATTCTCGTTTTAGTTTCTTTTTATTTCCCCGAAAATAAAAGAAACCAGATGGGTGTGTTTGGCACAAAAGAAAATTTAATTTTTTTATCTTTTTGATTGACTTAAATATTTCAGAAATTATTTTTACATCGTCAACTCTTTTTTTAGAAAGAGAATATTTTAAAAACCTTTTTTAACATTTCTCACTTTATTTTCCATCCTCGCTAATTTACTTCTCCACTTTAAAATTGGAAATTTTTTATATTAAAATAATTGGGTTGCCTCATTTTCAAATTTTAGCTCATATTTCAATTTATAATTGAGTAGCATAAAAATTATAGGCTCATATCTAAAAAGGGGGTGTTATTTCCATTTTTTTAGTAGTAAGAAACGGGATTTTTTGCATTTTCTTGGATTCTTTCCAATTTTCTTCCCCAAATATTTCAAAAGTGAGATCTTGTGATGAATGTAGCTCCCAAAACCCTAGAATTTCTTCTTCGTCTCGAATTAACAACAAATCAAACATGAAAAGTAAAATTTGTGTGCTGCAAATCAGCGCAATTTTAGTTTTTGCTGCAATTTTTATTTTAATTTTTTTGTTCGATAGAGATTTTTCCAGTTTACGTTCTTCATAGTGGTGAATGGGAAGAAAACAAGTTTATCAATTTCGTCGGCGATTGTGTAATAATCGAGTCGGCATTCACTTACAACAATTTAGTTGCAGCTATTTCAGAACATATTAGGATCGATTGTGAGTTAAACACAATAGAGATTAACTTTCTCTCAAATGTTGGTTTGACATCGATACTGATTTGCAACAATAGAGGTGTGAAGGTGTATATCGAATTAAAGAAGAAAAACTTAAAATTACCGAATATCCGTTGTTCGTAACAGTGAAAGAGATATATGAAAATCGTTTGGTTCATATAAGTTCTAGTTGTGTAGTTGCTACAAGTTCAGATTCTAGATATCACGATCCCAAACCCGATCGTGATGGCGCCCAACACAACTACTAGGCAAGCCTGACCAATTATACTCTTAACTCGAGCACAGAGCTCAAAATCATTTGTTTAAAAATCATTAACAGTGAAGAAAATCAAAATATAGCTGATAGATAGAAAACAACCTAAATATCATCAAATACAGAGCAACCTCCCAAGGAACTGGGGGTCATGCGTCAAGAGCCTTTACCATAATAGCATAATAATACTGTAATACTACATAGTCTGAAGTACGCAGAAAATCAAATAACAGGAAATAGAGGAGG
>JASVEL010005831.1:0-173859 GCA_032618575.1 Nicotiana noctiflora
GTGCGTGGAATCTAGTCAAACCACAATAATTATATCAAATACGGGTCAAATAATCATAACCCATTTCAATTTACATGAAATTCGCATAAATACACTAAGTTGGTAAAACCCGACCCGGGCCCACTGCTCGGAAAATTTCGAAATTAGTACCAACGCGACCCTCATCTCGCCACGAGTCCGTGCATATAAAATTTATCAAAATCGGAGTTCAAATGGCCTTCCAAATCCAAAAATCCCGTTTTCAATATTTGGGCCACATTTCTTCAAGATTTCAACCCAATTTCATGAAGATTGATGTTAATTCTACCATAAAATGATGTTTTTGAGTCAAGAATCTTACCTCCGACGAATACCCGATGACTTCTCAGTGATTTCCTCGAGTTTTCTTCTCTCTAGGGCTCAAAATTATGTTTTGGGGGTGTAAACCCGTAACCCCTCTGCTTCTGGATTTTATTCACTGCCAGAGCTTTTTGCACTTCGCGTTCGCGTGAGCTCCCACGCGTTCGCGATGAACAGCCCTCACTTACCCTTTGCGAACGCGACAGCCTCCACGCGTTCGCGATGCCCAACTTCTAGCTACCCTTCGCGAACGCGACGCCATTCACGCGTTCGCGATGCTCAAACTCCCAGCGCCTAAAATCCTTCTACGCGTTCGCGATACTCCTCCCGCGAACGCGAAGCCTTACCCTCACACACCTACGCGAACGCGACTGCTGGAACGCGAACGTGATGCACACGATCCCTGGCCTACGCGAACGCGGCTCCCCTTCCCGCGAACGCGATGCACTGATAAGCTTGGCTTTCGCGAACGCGGCCCTTGCCACGCGAACGCGAAGGCTTAAAGGCCTGGGCAGAACCTGCAGTTTTTCTGCAGATTTTTGCCAAGTCCAAATGCCCGGTTGATGGTCCGAAATCATCCCGAGGCCCCCGGGACCCCAACGAAAACCACCAACGTACTCCAAAACATGATACGGACTTGTTCCAATCATAAAAATACCATACTAAACATCAAAATCACCATTTACTCACGAATTCAAGCCTAAGTTTCTTCAAAACTTTCAAAACTAACATTCAATCCAAAACCCGATCAAACGATGTCCGAATGACCCTGAAAATTTGCAGACACATCCAAAATCACATAACGAAGCTACAGAAATTATCGGAATTCCATTCCGACCCCGGATCAAAATATCACCTACCATCCGGTTTTCGCCAAAAATCAACCTTCGCCAATTCAAGCCTAAAACTACACCGGACCTCCGAATTCAATTCCGATTGTTCTCCTAAGTCATAAATGATCCCCCGGAACTAGTCGAATCATCAGAATCCGGTTTCGAGCACTCTAACTCAATAGTCAACTCTTGGTTGACTTCTCATATTCAAGCTTTCTTCAAACATGCGATTTGTTTCATTTTCAATCCAAATCACTCCTAACTCACCCGATATATTCTAATACTGATTTAAAAGCATAATATATGTAAATGCAAGGTAACAGGGTGGTAAATTCCCGTAATGACGGGCCGGGTCGTTACAATGATGATAGCATACTAAAACACAAATAGTTACTTGTTGAGCTTGTTGGCAGATTCTTGGATTTCCTGCTCTTGGCTAAGTTTTATCAAACTAATTTAAATATCTTTAGTATTAGTAGTTAGGGTAGTTAGTTCCATGAATAATCAAAGTTTGAATTTTCTTTGTTCATTTTTTTAGTTTAACATGATTTGAAAAGCTCCAAAGCTTAATGATGTACCACTGAATTGATAAAAAAAATGTAATGCATTAAAAAATGGTAAAAAAGATTTACTAGTAGATTGACACCTTGTTTAATATATTTACTAGTGGGAAATCGGAGAGAACATGGGTGTGTGATTAAAAGGCTAAAGGGATGCCCATGGGAGGGAATATACAAGCTGTAAAGAAAAGTGTTTGAATAAAAAAAGGAGTAAACTTGATCTTTAAATAGAAGAGATAAAACAGAGAGAGGATGATCTGAAAATTCTAACACTCTTTCTAGCACAAGACATAAATACATAGAAAACACTCTTTTGAACACTCTGAAAAATCAAGAAGTGAAGAGAAAAGAGAGTCTTAAATATAAAGAGAAAAATATTTTGAAATTGGAGAAACAATAGAGAATTGGGAGAGAAGTGGGCTAGGTCTTGAAGAGTTTATTTGGATTTTCTTTTCTATTTTTCAGATTTCGATAGATACACATAAATGGCTTCGCGATTCCGGGTTGGTTATTGTTGCTGTTTTCAGTTGAAATTTTGGGAACAAAATATTTGTTTTCTCTGTTATTGCAGAAAGAATTTTCTAACTCCAGGTTCACTCCTATTCTTGTTTTCTTTTGTTTATCGAGTATGAATGACTGAAACAAACATGGATATTATCTTGTTTGAATTAAATGAGTATTTTGATATATGTTGTGTTTGGAAATGATATTTTAAGGTTGTTGATACTGCTGTTGTGTTTTTGTTAATATGGACTTGTTGGTGTTGATGATTGGAGCAATTGAATTGACGATAAGATGGGTTATAGGACTAAAAAAGAAGAAGTAAGGTTTTAAAAATATTTATGTGTCTCGAATGGTGTCGATTTTGGTTTTTGATTGAGCTTTGCTTCATTTGTGCTTAAAGCATTTTTCTGTGTTTGGACTTATTCATTCTAAATGTGTTCAATCGAATTCTAGCTTGGTTTGATCGATTCCATAAGTCTTTAGAACACTCTCAGTGTCATTTTAAGCTTAAGCTTACTCAAAACATGCTTACTTCCAGTTTTAGGTCATTGCTTAAAGTCTCAGTGATTGTTCGTTGTGGTTTTCATGGACATTTCTGTTTGGTTGGTTGGATTTGAATTCCTTGCTTACTCCTATATGAACTAACATCGAGCTTTGTCTTCAAATACAAAATGGTGTCAAAGCTGTCCCTTACTTCATATGTTTGAGAACAAGCTTTGGTGAGCTCTTGTTACTAATATTTGGATCTTAAATGAGCACTAAAATCATTTTTGAAAGGCTGTGGATTAGACAGTTTCCTCTGGTTCAGTTCTAAAATTTTAGAAATCCTGCCCTAGCTTCTTCTTTTCAATTTTGGATTCTGTTTCCAAGTGTTGTTTTGATCCCGTTTTGAGGTTGATAGGTGAAATAAGTTTTTCTTAACTACTGTTGTTTCTTCATGGTTGTTGTTTGAGAATACAAGTTTGCTTTGGCACCCAATTTTGGGACTGTCATCTGAGTGCAGACTACTCGATAGAAGCTGTTAGGGACTCGAATTTAAACAATTGTTCTGAAATTTGATGAATGTGGATTAGCTTGCCTATTTGCACTATCCAAGAAGCCTATTTGCATGAGTTTGAGCGTAAATTTTGCATTGATTTGGTCTGCAGCAGTTGTTTTTTTGAATTATTAGGCACTTTATGTGCATAACTGAAGTTTATTTGGCTTCATGAGCGTTTCATTATTCTTCCCTGTTTGTGATCCTCTTTGAAGATGAGAGGTTATTTCCTTTAATCTGTCTTGTTGCAAGAAGGAATATGAACTCATGTTTTGAATTCTATATACTGATTAAGGAAGAACTGGTGTCCATCCAAACTAGCATTAAGAACTTGGAAATTGTCAAGTTAGAATGGTTTACTAACCGTACTTCGTTGTCTATGACTAAACTGAAGGTAAATGATTCGTCCTTTGTTTCAGTTTGCAAATGCTTTTAGGAAAGAATTATTTTGTCCTAAATCTTTTGCTCTTGATTTTAATGAGTCTGTTTAGTTGTTAAGGTTCAAGAATTAATATTAAAGAGCACCTTTTGTTAAAGTACTATAACATTATTGTATAATGGTATAATTGGTCTCTGTATTAACATGCTCTTTCATTTGTTATCTGGTACATTAATTCATTTAGGTGATTTTAGCGATCTTATAGTTTTATTCGTTCAACATGCTCATTATTAGTAATTGGAATTTAGGCTTTAGTAAAACGAGCTTCATGAAATAATTGAAACGCATTATCGCAACCTGTAGTGTGTTGGGACTTTAGTCCCAATGCATCAAGGCCTTCCTAGTTAGACTCCACAAACTATGATCTGTATGCAAGACCTCAAACATTTAGGAATTTGCGTAATTCTTTAATCAATCGCTAGTGTGCGTTAGGTGCGTATGGATCGAATCTTTGTGATTGTGTATACGTTCACATAACATAATGTCACGATCCAAATCCGGTCGTGATGGCGCCCAACAATCAAGCTAGGCCAGCCAGACCAACAATTTCTGATTACATCGAATACCAGTCCCAAATGGACAACCCAAGAAGAATATATGAGTTTAAGAACTCCAATAATAATAGAAATGAACAAAATACTGACACTCCCAATGATCCGGAGTCACAAGTCTAGAGCCTCTAACAAAACCCAACAGGAATAGAGAGTACTGTATAGAAATACTCAAGTCCGAATACAAAATACAAAATAACAACTGGAAAGGAGAGGAGAAGCTAGGTTCTGCGAACGTAGGCAGCTACCTCAGCAACTCGATATGACACTGCAAACGCTGGAAATGCCTGTCTACTGCTCCTGAGTACCTGAGTCTGCACACAAAAGGTGCAGGGAGTAGGGGTGAGTACTAAGTACTCAGTGAGTAATAAATATATACAAGTAGCTGAAAATCAGAAATCCACAGAATACCACATAATGACGCTAAACTACAGTTCGAATCTCCTACGAACTAGCATCAACAATACAATACAGCTACCACCGAGTAATTCAACAAATAAAGATGCAATGAAATGCACATAACCACTACGGCGTGTAGCCCGATCCATTGAACGTCGACGGCGCTCACTGGGGGTGTGTACAGACTCCGGAGGGGCTCCTACAACCCAAGCGCAATACTGCTGCGGCGTGCAGCCCGATCCTCAAATCAACCACTGCGGCGTGCAGTCCGATCCATGCTCAGTCCCTAATAAGCAAATAAGTCACAAAACAATTCATTTTTCTTAATTCCAGTTTTCAGTTCATAATTTATGAAAAATACTTTAACTTTATTAAATTTGCAAAAGCTGGTGACTTAGCATATCAATAATGTGATTTAAATTTCCAGGACTGAGATCGGTGATTAAGCAAATATAGCTATCACATAAATATTGGCCTCTAGGGACACTACAGGTCGGCACAAGGCCCCAAATAAGGCTTACAGCCCACAAATATATCAAATACAGTGTATTTCCAGCACTAATAGCATATTATTTACATACGGGATGGACCAAGTCTCAATCCCTAGTCACAATCAATCCCGCACCTGCCACGGTGTGCGAGCCACGCCCTACTAGCGTCACAATGTGCTAAGCCGGGGTTTCGAACCCTCAGGCTACCATATACAAAAACTACTCACCTCTAGCCGGTCGTAGACTCGTCCGCGATGCCTTTTCCTTTGAATTTAGCTCCCTCGTGCGTAGAATCTAGTCAAACCACAATAATTATATCAAATACGGGTCAAATAATCATAACCCATTTCAATTTACATGAAATTCGCATAAATACACTAAGTTGGTAAAACCAGACCCCGGGCCCACTGCTCGAAAAATTCCGACATTAGTACCAACGCGACCCTCATCTCGCCACGAGTCCGTGCATATAAAATTTATCAAAATCGGAGTTCAAATGGCCTTCCAAAACTCAAAATCCCATTTTTAATACCTACAATTCTTCAAGATTTCTACCCAATTTCATGAAGATTGATGTTAATTCTACCATAAAATGATGTTTTTGAGTCAAGAATCTTACCTCCGATGAATACCCGATGATTTCTCAGTGTTTTCCTCGAGTTTTCTTCTCTCTAGGGCTCAAAATTTAGTTTTGGGTTAACGAACCCGGGAGCCTTCTGTTCTGTGATTTAATTCACTGCCAGACCCGTTTGCTCTACGCGTTCGTGTGAGCTTCCACGCGTTCGCGATGCTCATTTTCCAGTTACTCTTCGCGAACGCGACGCCAACCACGCGTTCGCGATGCTCAAACTCCCAGCCGCCCAAATTCCTTCTACGCGTTCGCGACTCCCAGTCACGCGAACGCGATGGTTCACTCCAACTGACCTACGCGAACGCGACACCGGGAACGCGATCGCGAAGCACAAGGCTCCTGGCCTACGCGAACGCGACACACCTGATCGTGAACGCGATGCATGATCCGCCTGGCCTTCACGAACGCGGCACATGCCACGCGAACGCGAAGGTCTAAATGACTGGGCAGAAACCTGCAGTTTTCTGCAGATTTTGCCAAGTCCCATATGCCCGGTTGATGGTCCGAAATCATCCCGAGGCCCCCGGGACCCCAACAAAAACCACCAACGTACTCCAAAACATGATACGGACTTGTTCCAATCACAAAAACACCATCCTAAACATCAAAATCACCATTTACACACGAATTCAAGCCTAAGCTTCTTCAAAACTTTCAAAACTAACATTCAATCCAAAACCCGATCAAACGATGTCCGAATGACCTGAAAATTTGCAGACATATCCAAAATCACATAACGAAGCTACAGAAATTGTCGGAATTCCATTCCGACACCCGGATCAAAATATCACCTACCATCCGGTTTTCGCCAAAAATCAACCTTCGCCAATTCAAGCCTAAAACTACACCGGACCTCCGAATTCAATTCCGATTGCTCTCCTAAGTCATAAATGATCCCCCAAAACTAGTCGAATCATCAGAATCCGGTTCCGAGCACTCTAACTCAATAGTCAACTCTTGGTTGACTTCCCATATTCAAGCTTCCTTCAAACATACTATTTGCTTTATTTTCAATCCAAATCACTCCTAACTCACCCGATATACTCTAATACTGATATAAAAGCATAAGATATGTAAATGCAAGGTAACGGGGTGGTAATTCCCGTAACGACGGGCCGGGTCATTACATTCTCCCCAACTTAAACAAACGCTCGTCCGCGAGCGGGTTAAGAAACATACCTGGAGCATCAAACAAGTGTGGGTATCTGCTCCGCATCTCCTGCTCGGTCTCCCAAGTTGCTTCCTCCACGGGACGACCTTTCCACTGCACTTTCACTGAAGCTATGTCCTTGGATCTCAGCTTACGAACCTGTCGACCCAAAATGGCTACTGGTTCTACATCATAAGTAAAGTCTTCATCTAGCTGTATCGTGCTGAAGTCTAAGACATGAGACGGGTCTCCGACTTACTTCCGGAGCATGGATACATGGAACACCGGGTGAACCCCCGACAAACTGGGTGGCAAAGCAAGCATATAGGCCACCTCCCCAACTTTCCTAAGCACCACAAAAGGTCCAATAAACCTTGGGCTCAACTTTCCTTTCTTTCCAAACCTCATAACACCCTTCATAGGTGAAACCTTCAGCAACACCTTCTCACCTACTGAATAAGACACATCTCGGACCTTCCGGTCCGCATAACTCTTCTAACGCGACTGAGCTGTGCGAAGTGTTTCCTGAATCACCTTTACATTGTCTAAGGCATCTTGGACTAACTCTGTCCCTAACAACCTAGCCTCACCGGGCTCAAACCAACCGACTGGAGACCTACACCGCCTCCCATATAAAGCTTCATACGGTGCCATCTGAATGCTGGACTGATAGCTATTATTATAAGCAAACTCCGCCAAAAGCAAATAATCAGCCCACGAACCACCGAAATCAATGACACAAGCACGCAACATGTCCTCCAATATCTGAATAGTACGCTCAGACTGTCCATCCGTCTGTGGATGAAATGCTGTGCTCAGCTCTACCTGTGAACCCAACTCTCACTGAAATGTCCTCCAAAACTGAGAAGTGAACTGGGTACCTCTGTCTGATATAATAGAAATGGGAACTCCATGCAATCTCACTATCTCACGGATGAATATCTCTGCCAACCGCTTTGAGGAATAAGTAGTACACACTGGGATGAAGTGAGCTGACTTGGTCAACCTATCCACCACCACCCAGACTGAATCAAACTTCCTCGCTGTCCGAGGGAGTCCACTAACAAAGTCCATAGTAACCCTTTCCCACTTCCACTCAGGAATATCAATACGCTGGAATACACAACTAGGTCTTTGATGCTCATACTTGACCTGCTGACAGTTTAGTCACGGAGCCATATGGCTCACAATATCGTTCTTCATCTTTCTCCACCAGTAATGCTGCTTCAAATCCTGATACATCTTCGCGGCTCCTGGATGAATAGAATACCGCGAACTGTGGGCCTCCTTCAATATCAACTCACGAAGGCCATCAACATTGGACACGCATATCCGGTCCTGCATCCGCAATACACCATCACTATCAATATAGTGACACCTCTGGCATCATCATGCTGAACTCTTTCCTTAAGGACAAGTAAGTGTGGATCATCATACTGGCGCTCTCGAATACGATCATATAAAGAAGAACAAGCTACTACACAAGCCATCACCCGACTGGGCTCAAAAATATCCAGCCTCACCATTTGATTAGCTAACGCCTGAACATCAACTGCTAGGGGTCTCTCCCCAACTGGAATATACGCCAAACTGCCCATACTAATAGCTTTCCGGCTCAATGCATCAGCCACTACATTGGCTTTCCCGGGATGATAAAAGATAGTAATATCATAGTCTTTAAGCAACTCAAGCCTTCTCCGCTGCCTCAAATTTAGATCTTTCAACTTAAACAAATGCTGAAGGCTGCGGTGGTCCGTATATACATCACAAGATACACCATATAAGTAATGCCTCCAAATCTTCAAGGCATGAACAATAGCAACTAACTCCAAATCATGAACAGGGTAGTTCTTCTCGTGGGGCTTTAGCTGACGAGAAGCATATGCAATAACTCTACCCTCATGCATCAACACACAACCGAGTCCAACTCTAGAAGCATCACAATACACCGTATATGACCATGAGGCTGATGGTAACACAAGTACTGGAGCGGTGGTCAAAGCCTCCTTGAGCTTCTGGAAGCTCTCCTCACATTCATCAGACCACACAAATGGAGCATTCTTCTGTGTCAACTTAGTCAACGGTGAAGCAATAGATAAGAAACCCTAAACAAACCGGCGATAATAGCCTGCCAAGCCGAGAAAACTCCGAATCTCTGTAGCTGAGGAAGGTCTGGGCCAATTCTGCACCGCCTCGACCTTCTGTAGATCAACCCTAATACCATCACCGGACACTACATGTCCCAGAAAAGTCACAGTGTCAAGCCAAAACTCACACTTAGTAAATTTTGCATAAAGCTTCTCTTCTCTCAACCTCTGTAATACCACTCTCAAGTGTTGTGCGTGCTCCTCCTGACTCGTGAATATACCAGAATATCATCAATAAACACAATCACAAAAGAATATACCAGAATATCATCAATAAACACAATCACAAAAGAATCAAGGTACAGCCGAAATACACTATTCATGAAGTGCATGAATGCAGCTAGGGCATTAGTCAGCCCGAAAGACATCACCAGGAACTCGAAGTGTCCATATCGCGTCCTGAACGCTGTCTTCATAATATCCGAGTCCCTGATCTTCAACTGATGATAGCCCGATCGAAGATCAATCTTAGAAAATACACTAGCTCCCTGGAGCTGATCAAATAGGTCCTCAATACGAGGCAATGGGTATTTATTCTTCACTATTACCTTGTTCAGCTGCCTGTAATCAATGCACATTCTCATTGTGCCATCTTTCTTCTTCACGAACAACACCGGTGCACCCCAAGGTGACACACTCGGACGAATGAAACCCTTATCTAAGAGTTCCTGAAGCCGTTCTTTCAATTCTTTTAACTCTGCTGGTGCCATGCGATAGGGAGGAATAGAAATGGGCTGAGTGCCCGGCACCAAGTCAATACCAAAGTCAATATCTCTGTCAGGCGGCATGCCCGACAGGTCTGCTGGAAATACATCCGGAAACTCCCTCGCAATGGGGACCGAATCAAGACTGGGTGTCTCAGCCTCAACATTTCTAATGAAGGCTAAATAAGATAAACAACCCTTGCCAATCATTTGTTGGGCCTTTATATAAGAAATCACCCCTGTCGGACACATAATCAGTCAAGCCACGCCACTCGATCCTTGGATTACCTGGAATAGCTAGTGTGACTGTTTTGGCATGACAGTCCAGAATCGCATGGTAAGGAGATAGCCAATCCATGCCTAGAATCACATCGAAATCTACCATGCCCAGTAGTAATAAATCAACTCGGGTCTCTAGACCCCTAATAGAAACAAGACATGATCGATATACCCGATCCACAACAACAGTATCCCCCACCGGGGTAGACACATGTACGGGCAAAGCAAGAATACCACGGGTCATACCCAAATGATGTGCAAAATAAGTAGAGACATAAGAATAGGTGGATCCGGGATCAAATAAGATAGAAGCATCCCCATGGCAGACTGAGATAATACCTAAAATGACCGCATCTGAAGCACTAGCATCAATCCTATCCGGAAGAGCATAGAAACGAGCCTGGCCTCCACCAGTATGATCCTCACCCCTAGGGCGACCTCTGGATACCTGGCCACCAGTCCTAGCCGACCGTGCTGGCGCCGAAGAAACAGGAGTAGAAGACGAGGGTTGATCCCTCTGCTGAGACCGCTTAGGAAGCTACTGAGGACACTCTCTCCTCATATGGCCCAAATCACCGCACTCAAAACAACGGCCTGAAGATGGAAGAAGGGGCTGCTGAGGACCCCTCGCTACAGATGAACCCTGTGCTGAGGAAGCAGGAGCAGAGCTCTGAGCTGGAAGAGCACTCAGTGCAGAGGCTGACTCTGCTGACGGCTCTGCTAACCCTGGTAACCCTGATGGCTCTGCTGACCCTGATAACCCTGATGGCTCTGACGACCACGATCTAATGAAACCCCACTAGACTCTGCTCGTCCAGACTGATGAGACCTGAAAGAACGACCTCTGCTATGCTGAGATTGGCCCCTAGACGGAGCTCCACCGTAACTGCTAGTACCACGAGGCCTCTTAGCCTCTCTCTCATCCCGCTCTCTGCGGCGATCTGTCTCAATGTGACGGGGAGCATCAACCACCTCCTCAAAGGTAACTGCCGAAACTCTCTCCCTGGTCATCAATATGCGGATGGGATAAATAAGGCCATCAATAAATCTTCGAATCCTCTCTCGGTCTGTAGGAACCATCCACATGGCATGACGGGCCAGCTGTGTGAATCTCATTTCATACTTATTAAGTGTCAGGTCTCCCTGCTTCAACCACTCGAACTGATGTCGCAACTCCTCTCTCTGAGACTGAGGCACGTACTTCTCCAAAAACACCGTGGAGAACTGCTGCCAAGTGAGGGGCACTGCCCCAGCGGGCCTACGCCTCTCAAAATCCTCCCACCACTGAAATGCTGCACCTGTGAACTGAAAAGTGGTGAATGAAACACCGCTGGACTCTAGAATACCCGCGGTGCGAAGCATGCGCTGACATCTGTCAAGAAAACCCTGGGCGTCCTCGCCCTCAGCACCACTGAATGTCGGAGGCTGTAGCCTCTCAAATCTCTCCAAACGACGCTGCTCATCGTCGGGCATAGCCGGAACCATATAAGCAGGAGCTGGTGCAACGGGCGCAACTGGCTGAACTGGCTCGGGTGTGTGCGCCACGGGGACTGATTTCCTCCCCCTGCCTGTGAAGAAGATACTGCAGCAGTAGCTGCAACTACCTGTGCCAAGCTCGTGCACACCGATAAGATCTGAGCCAAGGTCTCCTGAAGACCTGGTATGACAATGGGCACTGTCGGTGCCTGAACCTGAGTTGCCGGAGCGTCTGCCGCTGGAATCTGGTCCTGAGTCTGGGCCACTGGTGCAGGAATCTGACCCTGAGTCTGGTCAGCTGGTGGGTCAGCAGGTGCTGGCACTGCTGCCCTACCTCTACCACGACCACGGCCTCTGGGTGCCAATGGTGGTCGTCCGCCACGTCCGTTAGCATGTGTTCTCGCCATCTGCGAGAGAATAGAATATGGAAAAATTTAATTTCATGATAACATAAATCGCACGATATGAATCCAAGAAAATGAGGTTTTTCCTAAAGTTTCTGTAGCCCTCCGAGGATAGATACGGACGTCTACGTACCGATCCGCGAAAGCCTACTAAATCGGCTCATGACTCGCGAGTCCTAATAACCTAGGCTCTGATACCAACTTGTCACGACCCAAATCCGGTCGTGATGGCGCCCAACAATCAAGCTAGGCCAGCCGGACCAAAAATTTCTGATTACATCGAATACCGGTCCCAAATGGACAACCCAAGAAGAATATATGAGTTTAAGAACTCCAATAATAATAATAATGAACAAAATACCTGACACTCCCAAAGATCGGGAGTCACAAGTCTAGAGCCTCTAACAAAACCCAACAGGAATAGAGAGTACCGTATAGAAATACTCAAGTCTGAATACAAAATACAAATAACAACTGGAAAGGAGAGGAGAAGCTAGGTTCTGCGAACATAGGCAGCTACCGCAGCAACTCGATATGACACTGCAAACGCTGGAAATGCCTGTCTACTGCTCCCGAGTACCCGAGTCTACACACAAAAGGTGCAGGGAGTAGGGGTGAGTACTAAGTACTCAGTGAGTAATAAATATATACAAGTAGCTGAAAATAAGAAATCCACAGAATACCACATAATGAAGCTAAACTACAGTCCGAATCTCCTACGAACTAGCATCAACAGTACAATACAGCTACCAGAGAGTAATTCAACAAATAAAGATGCAATGCAATGCACATAACCGCTACGGCGTGTAGCCCGATCCATTTAACGTCGACGGCGCTCACTTGGGGTGTGTACAGACTCCGGAGGGGCTCCTACAGGCCAAGCGCAATACTGCTGCGACGTGCAGCCCGATCCTCAAATCAACCACTGCGGCGTGCAGTCCGATCCATGCTCAGTCCACAATAAGCAAATAAGTCACAAAACAGTTCATTTTTTTTAATTCCAGTTTTCAGTTCATAATTTATGAAAAATACTTTAACTTTATTAAATTTGCAAAAGCCGGTGACTTAGCATATAAATAATGTGATATAAATTTCCAGGACTGAGATCAGTGATTAAGCAAATATAGCTATCACATAAATATTGTCCTCTAAGGACGCTACAGGTCGGCACAAGGCCCTAAACAAGGCTTACCGCCCACAAATATATCAAATACAGTGTGTTTCCAATACTAATAGCATATTATTTACATCCGGGATGGACCAAGTCTCAATCCCTAGTCACAATCAATCCTGCACCTGCCACGGTGTGCGAGCCACGCCCTACTAGCGTCACAATGTGCTAAGCCGGGGTTTCGAACCCTCAGGCTACCATATACACAAACTACTCACCTCTAGCCGGTCGTAGACTCGTCCGCGATGACTTTTCCTTTGAATTTAGCTCCCTCGTGCGTAGAATCTAGTCAAACCACAATAATTATATCAAATACGGGTCAAAGAATCATAACCCATTTCAATTTACATGAAATTCGCATAAATACACTAAGTTGGTAAAACCCGACCCCGGGCCCACTGCTCGGAAAATTCCGAAATTAGTACCAACGCGACCCTCATCTCGCCACGAGTCCGTGCATATAAAATTTATCAAAATCGGAGTTCAAATGGCCTTCCAAAACTCAAAATCCCATTTTTAATACCTAGGCCACAATTCTTCAAGATTTCTACCCAATTTCATGAAGATTGATGTTAATTCCACCATAAAATGATGTTTTTGAGTCAAGAATCTTACCTCCGACGAATACTCGATGACTTCTCAGTGTTTTCCTCGAGTTTTCTTCTCTCTAGGGCTCAAAATTGTATTTTTGGGGTATAAACCCGCGACCCCTCTGTTCTGTGATTTTATTCACTGCCAGAGCAATTTGCTCTACGCGTTCGCGTGAGCTCCCACGCGTTCGCGATGCTCATTTTCCAGTTACTCTTCGCGAACGCGACGCCAACCACGCGTTCGTGATGCTCAAACTCCCAGCCGCCCAAATTCCTTCTACGCGTTCGCGACTCCCAGTCACGCGAACGCGATGGTTCACTCCAACTGACCTACGCGAACGCGACACCGGGAACGCGATCGCGAAGCACAAGGCTCCTGGCCTACGCGAACGCGACACACCTGATCGTGAACGCGATGCATGATCCGCCTGGCCTTCACGAACGCGGCACATGCCACGCGAACGCGAAGGCTTAAATGCCTGGACAGAACCTGCAGTTTTTCTCCAGATTTTTGCCAAGTCCAAATGCCCGGTTGATGGTCCGAAATCATCCCGAGGCCCCCGGGACCCCAACGAAAACCACCAACGTACTCCAAAACATGATACGGACTTGTTCCAATCACAAAAACACCATCCTAAACATCAAAATCACCATTTACACACGAATTCAAGCCAAAGTTTCTTCAAAACTTTCAAAACTAACATTCAATCCAAAACCCGGTCAAACGATGTCCGAATGACCTGAAAATTTGCAGACATATCCAAAATCACATAACGAAGCTACAGAAATTGTCGGAATTCCATTCCGACCCCCGGATCAAAATATCACCTACCATCCGGTTTTCGCCAAAAATCAACCTTCGCCAATTCAAGCCTAAAACTACATCGGACCTCCGAATTCAATTCCGATTGCTCTCCTAAGTCATAAATGATCCCCCGAAACTAGTCGAATCATCAGAATCCGGTTCTGAGCACTCTAACTCAATAGACAACTCTTGGTTTACTTCCCATATTCAAGCTTCCTTCAAACATACTATTTGCTTCATTTTCAATCCAAATCTCTCCTAACTCACCCGATATACTCTAATACTGATATAAAAGCATAAGATATGTAAATGCAAGGTAACGGGGTGGTAATTCCCGTAACGACGGGCCGGGTCGTTACATTCTCCCCAACTTAAACAAACGCTCGTCCGCGAGCGGGTTAAGAAACATACCCGGAGCATCAAACAAGTGTGGGTATCTGCTCCGCATCTCCTGCTCGGTCTCCCAAGTTGCTTCCTCCACGGGACGACCTCTCCACTGCACTTTCACTGAAGCTATGTCCTTGGATCTCAGCTTACGAACCTGTCGACCCAAAATGGCTACTGGTTCCACATCATAAGTCAAGTCTTCATCTAGCTGTATCGTGCTAAAGTCTAACACATGAGACGGGTCTCCGACATACTTCCGGAGCATAGATACATGGAACACCGGGTGAACTCCCGACAAACTGGGTGGCAAAGCAAGCATATAGGCCACCTCCCCAACTTTCCTAAGCAACTGAAAAGGTCCAATAAACCTTGGGCTCAACTTTCCTTTCTTTCCAAACCTCATAACACCCTTCATAGGCGAAACCTTCAGCAACACCTTCTCACCTACTGAATAAGACACATCTCGGACCTTCCGGTCTGCATAACTCTTCTGACGCGACTGAGCTGTGCGAAGTCTCTCCTGAATCACATTTACCTTGTCTAAGGCATCTTGGACTAACTCTGTCCCCAACAACCTAGCCTCGCCGGGCTCGAACCAACCAACTGGAGACCTACACCGCCTCCCATATAAAGCTTCATACGGTGCCATCTGAATGCTGGACTGATAGCTATTATTATAAGCAAACTCCGCCAAAGGCAAATAATCAGCCCACGAACCACCGAAATCAATGACACAAGCACGCAACATGTCCTCCAATATTTGAATAGTACGCTCAGATTGCCCATCCGTATGTGGATGAAATGCTTTGCTCGGCTCTACTCGTGAACCCAACTCTCACTGAAATGTCCTCCAAAACTGAGAAGTGAATTGGGTACCTCTGTCTGATATACTAAAAATGGGAACTCCATGCAATCTCACAAACTCGCGGATGAATATCTCTGCCAACCGCTCTGAGGAATAAGTAGTACACACTGGGATGAAGTGAGCTGACTTGGTCAACCTATCCACCACCACCCAGACTGAATCAAACTTCCTCGCTGTCCGAGGGAGTCCACTAACAAAGTCCATAGTAACCCTTTCCCACTTCCACTCAGGAATATCAATACGCTGGGAATACACCACCAGGTCTCTGATGCTCATACTTGACCTGCTGACGGTTTAGACACCGAGCCACATGGCTCACAATATCTTTCTTCATCTTTCTCCACCAGTAATGCTGCTTCAAATCCTGATACATCTTCGCGGCTCCTGGATGAATAGAATACCGCGAACCGTGGGCCTCCTCCAATATCAACTCACGCAGGCCATCAACATTGGGCACGCATATCCGGCCCTGCATCCGCAATACACCATCACTATCAATAGTGACATCTCTGGCATCATCATGCTGAACTCTGTCCTTAAGGACAAGTAAGTGTGGATCATCATACCGGCGCTCTCGAATACGATCATATAAAGAAGAACGAGCTACTACACAAGCCATCACCCGACTGGGCTCAGAAATATCCAGCCTCACCATCTGATTAGCTAACGCCTGAACATCAACTGCTTGGGGTCTCTCCCCAAATGGAATATACGCCAAACCGCCCATACTAATAGCCTTCCGGCTCAATGCATCAGCCACTACATTATCTTTCCCGGGATGATACAATATAGTAATATCATAGTCTTTAAGCAACTCAAGCCATTTCCGCTGCCTCAAATTTAGATCTTTCTGCTTGAACAAATGCTGAAGGCTGCGGTGGTCTGTATATACATCACAAGATACACCATATAAGTAATGCCTCCAAATCTTCAAGGCATGAACAATAGCAGCTAACTCCAAATCATGAACAGGGTAGTTCTTCTCGTGGGGCTTTAGCCGACGAGAAGCATATGCAATAACTCTACCCTCTTGCATCAACACACAACCGAGTCCAACTCTAGAAGCATCACAATACACCGTATATGACCCTGAGGTTGATGGCAACACAAGTACTGGAGCGGTGGTCAAAGCCTCCTTGAGCTTATGGAAGCTCTCCTCACATTCATCAGACCACACAAATGGAGCATTCTTCTGTGTCAACTTAGTCAACGGTGAAGCAATAGATAAGAAACCCTAAACAAACCGGCGATAATAACCTGCCAAGCCGAGAAAACTCCGAATCTCTGTAGCTGAGGAAGGTCTGGGCCAATTCTGCACCGCCTCGACCTTCTGTAGATCAACCCTAATACCATCACCGGACACTACATGTCCCAGAAAAGTCACAGTGTCAAGCCAAAACTCACACTTAGTAAATTTTGCATAAAGCTTCTCTTCTCTCAACCTCTGTAATACCACTCTCAAGTGTTGTGCGTGCTCCTCCACCCTCGGGTGTTGTGCATGCTCCTCCTGGCTACGTGAATAGACCAGAGTATCATCAATAAACACAATCACAAAAGAATCAAGGTACGAACGAAATACACTATTCATCAAGTGCATGAATGCAGCTGGGGCATTAGTCAACCCGAAAGACATCACCAGGAAATCGTAGTGCCCGTATCGCGTCCTGAACGCTGTCTTCATAATATATGAGTCCCTGATCTTCAATTGATGATAGCCCGATCGAAGATCAATCTTAGAAAATACACTAGCTCCCCGGAGTTGATCAAATAGGTCCTCAATATGAGGCAATGGGTATTTATTCTTCACCGTTACCTTGTTCAGCTGCTTGTAATCAATGCACATTCTCATTGTGCCATCTTTCTTCTTCACGAACAACACCGGTGCACCCCAAGGTGACACACTCGGACGAATGAAACCCTTATCTAAGAGTTCCTGAAGCTGTTCTTTCAATTCTTTTAACTCTGCCGGTGCCATGCGATAGGGAGGAATAGAAATGGGCTGAGTGCCCGGCACCAAGTCAATACCAAAGTCAATATCTCTGTCAGGCGGCATGCCCGACAGGTCTGCTGGAAATACATCCGGAAACTCCCTCACAATGGGGACTGAATCAAGACTGGGTGTCTCAGCCTCAACATTTCTAATGAAGGCCAAATAAGATAAACAACCCTTGCCAATCATTTGTTGGGCTTTTATATAAGAAATCACCCTGTCGGACACATAATCACTCAAGCCACGCCACTCGATCCTTGGATTACCTGGACCAGCTAGTGTGACTGTCTTGGCATGACAGTCCAGAATCGCATGGTAAGGAGATAGCCAATCCATGCCTAGAATCACATCGAAATCTACCATGCCCAGTAGTAATAGATCAACTCGGGTCTCCAGACCCCCAATAGTAATAAGACAGGATCGATATACCTGATCCACAATAATAGTATCCCCCACCGGGGTAGACACATGTACGGGCAAAGCAAGAATACCACGGGTCATACCCAAATGATGTGAAAAATAAGTAGAGACGTAAGAATAGGTGGATCCGGGATCAAATAAGACAGAAGCATCCCCTGTGGCAGACTGAGATAATACCCGAAATGACCGCATCCGAAGCACTAGCATCCTTCCTATCCGGAAGAGCATAGAAACGAGCCCGGCCTCCACCAGATACGATCCTCTCCCCTAGGGCGACCTTCGGATACCCGGCCACCAGCTCTAGCCGACCGTGCCGGCGCCGAAGAAACGAGGAGTAGAAGACGAGGGCTAATCCCTCTTGCCGAGACCACTTACGAAGCCACCGAGGACACTCTCTCCTTGATATGGCCCAAATCACCGCACTCAAAACAACGACCCGAAGATGGAAGAAGGGGCCGTTGAGGACCCCTCGCTGCGGATGAACCCCGTACCGAGGAAGCGAGGAGCAGAGCTCGAGCCGGAAGAGCACTCGCGTGCGCGAGCCGACTGCTCGCCGACCCCGGTAACCCCGATGGCTCGCCGACCCCGATAACCCTAATGGCTCGACGACCACGATCCGATGAAACCCCATTGGACTCTGCTCGTCCAGACTGATGAGACCCGAAAGAACGACCTCCGCTATGCTGAGATTAGCCCCTAGACGGAGCTCCACCGTAACTGCTAGTACCACGAGGCCTCTTAGCCTCTCTCTCATCCCGCTCTCTGTGGCGATCTGTCTCAATGTGACGGGCAGCATCAACCACCTCCTCAAAGGTAACTACCGAAACTCTCTCCCTGGTCATCAATATGTGGATGGGATAAATAAGGCCATCAATAAATCTTCAAATCCTCTCTCGGTCTGTAGGAACCATCCACATGGCATGACGGGCCAGCTGTGTGAATCTCATCTTATACTGATTAACTGTCATGTCTCCCTGCTTCAACCACTCGAACTGACGTCGCAGCTCCTCTCTCTGAGACTGAGGCACGTACTTCTCCAAAAATACCATGGAGAACTGCTGCCAAGTGAGGGACGCTGCCCCAGCAGGCCTACGCCTCTCGAAATCCTCCCACCACTGAAATGCTGCACCTGTGAACTGAAAAGTGGTGAATGAAACACCGCCGGACTCTAGAATACCCGCGGTGCGAAGCATGCGCTGACATCTGTCAAGAAAACCCTGGGCGTCCTCGCCCTCAGCACCACTGAATGTCGGAGGCTGTAACTTTTCAAATCTCTCCAAACGACGTTGCTCATCGTCGGGCAAAGCTGGAACCATATAAGCAGGAGCTCGTGCGCCTGAATACCCTGTATCACCGGCTCGGGTGTGCGAGCCACGGGGGTCTGATTCCCTCCCCCTACCCGTGAAGAAGACGATGCAGTAGAGGCTGCAACAACCTGAGCCAATCCTGTGCATACTGATAAGATCTGGGCCAAGGACTTCTGAAGACCCGGTATCACAATGGGCACTGCCGGTGCCTGAACCTGAGTTGCCGGAGCGTCTGCCGCTGGAATCTGGTCTTGATCCTGGGCCACTGGTGCAGGAATCTGACCCTGAGTCTGGTCAGCTGGTGGGTCGCAGGTGCTGGCACTGCTGCCCTACGTCTACCACGACCACGGCCTCTGGGTGCCAATGGTGGTCGTCCGCCACGTCCGTTAGCATGTGTTCTCGCCATCTGCGAGAGAATAGAATATGGAAAAATTTAATTTCATGATAACACAAATCGCACGATATGAATCCAAGAAAATGAGGTTTTTCCTAAAGTTTCGGTAGCCCTCCGAAGATAGATACAGACGTCTACGTACCGATATGCGAAAGCCTACTAAACCGGCTCATGACTCGCGAGTCCTAGTAAAAGAGAATAAAATACAAATGTCACGACCCCAATCCGGTCATGATGGCGCCCAACAATCAAGCTAGGCCAGCCGGACCAACTATTTCTGATTACATCGAATACCGATCCCAAATGGACAACCCAAGAAGAATATATGAGTTTAAGAACTCCAATAATAATAATAATGGGCAAAGTACTGACACTCCCAAAGATCCGGAGTCACAAGTCTAGAGCCTCTAACAAAACCCAACAGGAATAGAGAGTACCGTATAGAAATACTCAAGTCTGAATACAAAATACAAATAACAACTGGAAAGGAGAGGAGAAGCTAGGTTCTGCGAACGTAGGCAACTACCTCAGCAACTCGATATGACACTGCAAACGCTGGAAATGCATGTCTACTGCTCCTGAGTACCTGAGTCTGCACACAAAAGGTGCAGGGAGTAGGGGTGAGTACTAAGTACTCAGTGAGTAATAAATATATACAAGTAGCTGAAAATCAGAAATCCACAGAATACCACATAATGAAGCTAAACTACAGTTCGAATCTCCTATGAACTAGCATCAACAATACAATACAACTACTACAGAGTAATTCAACAAATAAAGATGCAATGCAATGCACATAACCACTACGGCGTGTAGCCCGATCCATTTAGCGTCGACGGCGCTCACTGGGGGTGTGTACAGACTCCGGAGGGGCTCCTACAACCCAAGCGCAATACTGCTGCGGCGTGCAGCCCGATCCTCAAATCAACCACTGCGGCGTGTAGTCCGATCCATGCTCAGTCCACAATAAGCAAATAAGTCACAAAACAGTTTATTTTTTCTTAATTCCTGTTTTCAGTTTATAATTTATGAAAAATACTTTAACTTTATTAAATTTGCAAAAGCCGGTGACTTAGCATATCAATAATGTGATTTAAATTTCTAGGACTGAGATCGGTGATTAAGCAAATATAGATATCACATAAATATTGTCCTCTAAGGACACTACAGGTCGGCACAAGGCCCTAAACAAGGCTTACAGCCCACAAATATATCAAATATAGTGTATTTCCAGCACTAATAGCATATTATTTAAATCCGGGATGGACCAAGTCTCAATCCCTAGTCACAATCAATCCCGCACCTGCCACGGTGTGCGAGCCACGCCCAGCTAGCGTCACAATGTGCTAAGCCGGGGTTTCGAACCCTCAGGCTACCATATACAAAAACTACTCACCTCTAGCCGGTCGTAGACTCGTCCGCGATGCCTTTTCCTTTGAATTTAGCTCCCTCGTGTGTAGAATCTAGTCAAACCACAATAATTATATCAAATACGGGTCAAAGAATCATAACCCATTTCAATTTATATGAAATTCGCATAAATACACTAAGTTGGTAAAACTCGACCCCGGGCCCACTGCTCGGAAAATTCCGAAATTAGTACCAACGCGACCCTCATCTCGCCACGAGTCCGTACATATAAAATTTATCAAAAGCGGAGTTCAAATAGCCTTCCAAAACTCAAAATCCCATTTTTAATTCCTAGGCCACAATTCTTCAAGATTTCTACCCAATTTCATGAAGATTGATGTTAATTCTACCATAAAATGATGTTTTTGAGTCAATAATCTTACCTCCGATGAATACCCGATGATTTCTCAGTGATTTCCTCGAGTTTTCTTCTCTCTAGGGCTCAAAATTGAGTTTTGGGTTAACGAACCCGTGAGCCTTCTGTTCTGTGATTTAATTCACTGCCAGACCCGTTTGCTCTACGCGTTCGCGTGAGCTTCCACGCGTTCGCGATGCTCATTTTCCAGTTACTCTTCGCGAACGCGACGCCAACCACGCGTTCGCGATGCTCAAACTCCCAGCCGCCCAAATTCCTTCTACGCGTTCGCGACTCCCAGTCACGCGAACGCGAAGCCTTACCCTCACACACCTACGCGAACGCGACCACTGGAACACGAATGCGATGCACACGATCCCTTGCCTACGCGAACGCGGCTCCCCTTCTCGCGAACGCGATGCATGATCCGCCCGGCCTTCGCGAACGCGGCCCATGCCACGCGAACGCGAAGGCTTAGATGCCTGGGCAGAACGTGCAGTTTTTCTGCAGATTTTTGCCAAGTCCCATATGCCCGGTTAATGGTCCGAAATCATCCCGAGGCCTCCGGGACCCCAACGAAAACCACCAACATACTCCAAAACATGATACGGACTTGTTCCAATCACAAAACACCATCCTAAACATCAAAATCACCATTTACACACGAATTCAAGCCTAAGTTTCTTCAAAACTTTCAAAACTAACATTCAATCCAAAACCCGATCAAACGATGTCCGAATGACCTGAAAATTTGCATACATATCCAAAATCACATAACGAAGCTACAGAAATTGTCGGAATTCCATTCCGACCCCCGGATCAAAATATCACCTACCATCCGGTTTTCGCCAAAAATCAACCTTCGCCAATTCAAGCCTAAAACTACACCGGACCTCCGAATTCAATTCTGATTGCTCTCCTAAGTCATAAATGATCCCCCGAAACTAGTCGAATCATCGGAATCCGGTTCCGAGCACTCTAACTCAATAGTCAACTCTTGGTTGACTTCCCATATTCAAGCTTCCTTCAAACATACTATTTGCTTCATTTTCAATCCAAATCACTCCTAACTCACCCGATATACTCTAATACTGATATAAAAGCATAAGATATGTAAATGCAAGGTAATGGGGTTGTAATTCCCGTAACGACGGGCCGGATCGTTACACATAATTACAAATCTAATTCTTAAAATACTCAAGGTACGCGTCTGCCCAACCTCAACTAAAATTTCCTTAATATAATAAATAAAGCATTATTAATTGTGGACACGTTCGCGTGACATGATTTTGATGCGTCAAAAGGAAAGAGTATATGAATAATGCGACTTTAATTTAAGAAATAATTTATTGAATAATCGTAGTTTTCTTTATGTCCGAATTATATTAGTATTGCAATTATGTATACGTTCACGTAACATCACTGTGAAATTTTGATTCTAAAAATTCGAAGTATGCGTTCGCGCAACTTTAATAAAATATTTTTTAATAATTAAATTATTTTAATCTGTTCCTAATTTGATGTAATTACTATAGCTCAAGGTGTGTTATCCACAATTTAATGATCCATGGACCTCCTACTAACAGTATGACTTAGAAGGTAATAATGGCAATCATATAATAAGGAAAATTAATTATTAATTAATAAGGGTTAGTATCACACTACTACTAGTTTTTTTTAAATATGAGTAAGACATATTATCTTTCAGTCAAGGTTTCTAATTGTGATTTCTTGAAATATGCTAATTGTTTTACTTGTAAAGTGCTAAAATTTCTTTTTGCATACTTGAAATACATTAGCATCTTAATAACAGAGAGAGATGATAATTTAGGAAATACATGTGATAACCAATTTTTTAAATGGAGTTTCGATCTATGTACACGTTCGCGTGACATAGTCATGATTTTTTTTTAAAAAATAAAAAATAATACCATTCAGAGTTTGCGTTCGTGCAACTTCGATTAAATTTTCTTAATAAAATAAATAAAGTGTTATTAATCGTGGATACGCTCGCGTGACATGATTTTGACGCGCCAAACAAGTGGGTATATGTACGCGTAATCCGTTTTAAGATGATTTTCTAATTAAAAGCGTTAAAGGCAGAAAATATATATTTTCTAAAATCAGTAATTAAATATTTTTAATAAGCCAAGTATGATCAAAGCGACCGTGCTAAAACCACAGAACTTGGCAATGCCTAACACCTTCTTCCGGGTTAACAGAATTCCTTATCCGGATTTCTGGTTCGCAGACTGTAATACAGAGTCATCCTTTTCCTCGATCCGGGAATCAATCGGTGACTTGGGACACCATAAATCTCCCAAGTGGCGACTCTAAATTAATGAAATAAATTCTGTTTCGATTGTCTTTTAATTGGAAAAACTCCCTTACGCCCTCACGGGTTAGCGAAAAAAGGAGGTGCGACAACTCTGGCGGCTCTTCTGGGGACAACAAACCTAGAACCACTAGTTTAGGGTTTAAGAATTCGAGCTTAGAATTATTGTTGTATTTGGATTTATTTATTATTATCTGATTATATTATATGATTGAGCTTAAATGTGTAAAATGATATTTTTATCGCTTTGATATTTTTTGAACTATATATATATAAACTGTGCCGAAACCCTACTTCTTTCCGAGTCTTCCAAAAATGGTGCATACGTTCGCGTAGCCCGCCTTTTGAAAATTATTTCCAAATAGAGTGAGTGTTGGGAAAGTGACAAGGCCGGGCAGACTTTAGTGCTCACGTTACGTCGCCCCCCTCCTCAACCCCAGTTGTCAACTCGGGTAAGCCAGGTCTAGAATAATAAACCCAAGTTTTAAACCTAGAATAACAAAGCCTCATGCCGGATCCCTAGTAGGAACGTTTATCTGCATCATGTTGCATTTGACTTAGGGGACTCAACAAAGGGGTTAGGTCCGTCTAGGACAGGCAACCTGAAATGAAAAGACCATCTTGTTGCATCCTATTTGTTTTATGCATTTATTTGCTTCAGACTTGCATGCTGACCGGGTTTTTAATATTGAGGAAAATGAAAAAAAAGGAAAATTTGTTAGTTTCAATATAGTTTGTTTTTTTTATTAAAAAGAAAAAAAACATTTTTTTAAATTAAAAAAAAGTGTGATTATTTCTTAAAATAAAATAAAAAAGGTTTAGTTTTTTTAAATAAAATAAAAAGTAGTCTGTTTCATTTACAAATGTAGTTTATTTTATTTAACCGAACTACGCGGGTTTGATTCTCACCGGATATGAGATACGTAGGTAACCCCCATCGGGTGTAACCTCCTATTTTGCAAAAATAGCCAAAAATGTCAAAATTAATTTTTCGTCGTAAATAAGTCGGTGATGCCATTTTCAAAACAGCTGAATGTTCCCGAAAGGGATGCCGGAAGGTTGATTTTGAATTAACAACCACCTTTAATCATTGTTTTAGGATTTTGGCTGGTTAGCTAACACAACCTTAAAATCTTCGTCCCCGAAGTGCTTAAAGGCCGTGTTTTCAAAAACAAGGTTTATTTTTTATTTTTTATTATTATTTGAAAAACAAGAAAAAAGAGTCAGTGATCAAATGAATGTCGTTTGAATTTTTTGGTCAGAATAAGACAAGCCAACTTTGGTGGTGTTTTAAACCGTTCTTGCCGAGATAGACTTAGAGTATCTTTCAGTTGTCGAAAGGCTATTTTCGTAGAAGAACGGATAAGTTTGTAAAGTATCATAAAATAATCCTTCTCGGCCTCAAAATTTATGTGAAATTGAGAAGGGGCCACGTTTGCAAAAATAACCATTCGGTTGAAATTGGCAAACATGGAAGGAGTCTGTCAGTCTGCTCTTTTTAATTTGTATTTCTTTTGGTTAGAACATGTGGTGTCTGATTTTTGAGTCTATACTGGAGGGTTTCTAGAAAAGAAAGAAAAAGAAATAATGGAGGGTTTCAGAAACAGTTGAAAGAGGTACAAATAAAATAAGCCAGGATGATGCATGCGATCAGAGCAAAGACATGTAGAAATGGTTAAACTGGTTAGGAACATTGCATACCAACGTGCAAGTGCAATATGTGTTAAACTCTAACGCTAACCAAGTTTGTTGTTTTTCTCAGAAGATTTCAAACAGTTAGTTTGTTAGAACGTTTTGGCAGATTACCAATACCACAAAAGATCCAAAGGGCCCATTCCGAAAAGCATGTCTGGTTCGGACAAAAGCATCGAAGAGGAAAAAACGGAAATGCAAACGATGAAAGAAGAAGTAGACATGTTAAGGCGACAGATAGCAGAAATACACATAGCCTGGGCTAGAGGGCAACCATTACCGATGCTTCCCAATGCTCCTACTCTCCCACCGGCTCAGACTCCGGAACATCCTCCCCCTGGTCCGTCGACAAGCTTCCCAAGTCACCACTACTACCGGGGAAGAAATCCCTATGAACCCCAAGTTCCACCACCCAATCAAAACCTTCCTCCACCATATGCTCCCGTCTTTATGGCGCCTCCACCAGCCCCATTGCACAGGTCGTCTAATGAGCTGTTGTTTCAGGCTCGTGATACACAATATTACCCCCCTGAACTCACATTCAAAGCACCCGAGCCACATACCTATAATCCCAACTTTGAGGTCCCGGTGGAAATTGAAAGGCCGACTAAGAGCCTAGAGCAGGAAGAGATGATGAAGAAGTTTAAAAGCTTGGAGCAATCCTTCAGGAACATACATGGGTTAGGCAACCAGGTCAGTGTAGCCTACAAGGATGTATGCCCTTTCCTTGACATCCAATTACCGGCGGGATTCAAGATGCCCAAATTTAATTTATATGAAGGGCATGGCGATCCTATTGCCCATTTATGAGGTTTTGTAGTAAGATGAGGGAGCAGGGGGCAAAGACGAGCTCCTAATAGCTTACTTTGGCCAAAGTTTGAGTGGGTCGGCATTGGAATGATATACAAGACAAGATCCGAGCAGGTGGTACACTTGGAATGATCTGGCACAAGCCTTCGCAGGAAATTTCCAATACAACCTTGAGATAGTCCCAAACCGTCTCACATTGCTAAAGTTCGAGAAGAAACCTGGAGAGAGCTTCCGGGAATTTGGGTTCCGATGGAGAAATTAGGCAGCAAGAGTTGATCCTCCGATGAGAGAGGGGAAAATGGTGGACTATTTTCTGCAAACTCTAGAGCCAACTTACTTTGGTCACTTGGTGACGTCAGTTGGCAAATCTTTCAACGAAGTGGTAAAAATGGGCGGTATGATAGAAGAGGGACTTAAGTCCAATAAGATCCTGAGCTATTCTACGATAAAAGTAACAACTCAGGTTATTCAGAGCGGCACGGGGGTTGCACTTGGGAAGAAGAGAAAAGAAAAAGTTGCAACGATATAGGAAGGTACTTGGCCCAGATCGAAAGGTCCTTCCCCTCACTACCAAGAAAGACCCTACCACCCAAATCACCCAAATCACCCTCCACAGAATACACATCCACCTCCACGAAACACATATCCACCACCAAGGGCCTACAGGAACCCTCTAGGACCAGGTTTCCACGGGAATCGCGTTTTCAGAAATGAAAAGGTACAGAGAACATTCACTGAGTTGGGAGAACCCTATACTGCTTTGTTCCACAAATTAAGGTAGTTAGGCTTGTTGAATCCTGTTGAGCCAAGATTGCCAAATCCCCTACCCCAAAATATGGATCGATCAGTAAGCTGTGAGTATTGTTCAGGGGCTCCTGGACATGATACCGAGAAGTGTTGGAAGTTGAAACATGCAGTGCAAAATCTTATCGACACCAACAAGATCGAGGTTCAGACACCAGAGGCACCCAACATCAATCAGAATCCGTTGTCAGCTCACCATTAGACCCATAAGATCAAATTGGTACACAAGGGAGGGGAAAATTAAGAAGCGTGATCTGTGATAGTGGGACCATATTCCAAGAACAAACCAATCAGCAGAAGTTGGTAATTGGGAGGAGTTTTGGTGGGTTATTTTGTTGTCATTTCCGTTGTCCGGGTTATTTTCAGGGTTGTAATCCGGATTTTGTCTTTGGGTCAAACCCTCTCATCCTTCTATTTTTGTCATAGTAGTTTGCTTGTCGAGTTTCTTTTCAGGGTTGTACTTTGTTTTGTTTTGTTATTGAACCATGTCGCCGTTAGTTTAATGAAACTTTCGGTCTTTTGTTACCCCTAGTCATCTTCTTTGTTTAGTTCTTTTTATCTTTAGATTTGTCATTTGTTCGTATGCCTATTCTAGTGACATGGCATCCGCACATAATTTTGGCCTAATATTAAGAGTTAATCATGAAGCAATTGGAAGATGATCGGGGCGTTTAAAAGAAATAAAAATGATTTGAGATTATTTGGAGCCCGAGACATGTGAAACTGGGGCAGGTAAATCACAAAGAAAACCTTAAGGGCAAATTGGACATGTTGACATAGGGGTCGCTCGTGATACGAAAATGAGAGGGTCGTCCAGTAATGCTTTAAAAGGACAAATGAACGGGCGAATGGGAAGATATGGTTATTAATCCTGGAACAATCAGAAGATATAGCGAATGTCTAATTGTATTATTTGTACTTGGCATGTTTTGATGATTGGAATGACGAAGGCATTTTGTTCTGCTACCCAAACGCTTTATCCTTTGTTAACCCTTTGAGCCTTATGTATTTTATTTTATACCCCTCATTCGGACTCCGTAGCTAAGGAACACATAGAAAAAGAAAAGAAAAGAAAAAAAAGAAAAGCAAAATGAGAAAAGAAAAGAAAGAAAAAAAAAGAAAAAAAAACAACAACAACAAAAACAAAAGAAAGAGATAAAGAAAAAGAAAAATGAATTGAAAGGAGAAATAGAACAACGAGGAATTGGGAACTACGTTTGACCTAATTCCTCAAAGAGGATACGTAGGCGCTTCACAGCTCGGTCATAATGTAAATAAAAAATAAAAAATCCCCAAGTAAGAAACTGGGGCAAAGAAAAATTGTGTTTTTTATAAATAAAATTAGGTACGAAGGTTGTACATTTTGAACCCAAAACTGATTTGTTTTGAGCCTTTAATACCCTTTCTTTCTAGCCCTATCCAAATCCCACATTACGGCCTAAAGAAAGACCTTCCGATCAGTCTTCAAAAGAGGCCAAGTCAGGCAAATGCGAGAGTCTCATCAGAACATAACACTCTGATTCCCAGCAGAATAGACTCTGGTCCCCAGCAGAAAAGAAATACGAGAGAGTCTTAGCAGTGACACCCCAATCGCCAGCTAAAAGTAATACAAATGAGAGAGTCTTACCGGCAAAAACCTTCACAGGCACCATAAGGCGATGAAAGCTGAGAGAAAACCAAAATGAGAAAGGTTTGAAAGTGAAAACCCTTTTGGCACTACAAGTCGAATAAAGTTGATAATCAGATGGAAATCATAAGACAAAAATTGTGAAAGGCGATTAACGACGGAGGATAGGCCATATGTGCATGTCATGACCAGTAGAGTTGGTATCCGCATTTGATAGGTTTTTATAGTTATTTCTTGTTAGAGAGTCATTTTTTTCCTTTGTCTTCCATTTTTGTTTCTTTTTATCTTTCTCCTTTTTATCAAAAATTCCCCATCAAAGTCTGTCTAGTCAGAACAAGTGAGAAATGACGTCAAAACTTGCCACCAACTTTTCAATTATTATGCAAGGCAAGGAAATGCCATTGATGGACAGAGAAGTGTGGTGCAAGGAAGATTATTAAACTGGGACAGAAAATTTTCTTTTTATTTTGAAAATTTTCTAGAAGTCAAGTCCCACTTGGGGAAGAAGGAAGATAAGACAAGCCTAAAGTGAAGTGGTCTTTGAACCAGTGTCATCCCCAACATCCTTCAGAAGAGTGAAACACCAATTTTGAGCAAATGAAATCATTCCGCAACAAGTTTTGGGAACCCCGAGCGAGGGAAAGGGGAAAAGGAAAAAACCACCCCCACATGAGTGGCACAACCACTCACAATGATTTAAACTAACAAATTTTCTTTGATTTGAAATAGGGAAAGAAAGTGCTATTGATTGCAGAAAGTCATGCCACAAGGAAGAACACCAAAACTGGGGCAGAAAATTTTCTGCCATTGTTGAAAATTTTCTTGAAGAAATGAGGAAGGCAATTCAAGAGGATGTATCAGGTTTGTCCACCTTCAAAAAGGACGTATCGGGTTTGTTCACCTTCAAACAGGACATATAATGGTACTATCCGCCCTCAAATAGGATATGATGGGACTATCCGCCCTCGAATAGGATATTATAGGACTATCCGCCCTCGAATAGGATATTATGGGACTATCCGCCCTCGAATAGGATATGATGGGACTATCCGCCCTCGAATAGGATATTATGGGACTATCCGCCCTCGAATAGGATATTATGGGTCTATCCTCCCTCGAATAAGATATGATGGGTCTATCCGCCCTCGAATAGGATATTATGGGACTATCCGCCCTCGAATAGGATATTATGGGACTATCCGCCCTCGAATAGGATATTATGGGTCTATCCGCCCTCGAATAGGATATTTTAGGTTCATCCGCCTTCGAATAGGATATCTTAGGTTCATCCTCCTTTAAATAGGATATTATGGGTCTATCCGCCCTCGAATAGGATATTATGGGTCTATCCGCCCTCGAATAGGATATTATGGGTCTATCCACCCTCAAATAGGATATGATGGGACTATTCACCCTCGAATAGGATATGATGGGACTATCCGCCCTCGAATAGGATATGATGGGACTATCCGCCCTCGAATAGGATATTATGGGTCTATCCGCCCTCGAATAGGATATTATGGGTCTATCCGCCCTCGAATAGGATATTATGGGTCTATCCGCCCTCGAGTAGGATATTATGGGTCTATCCGCCCTCGAATAGGATATGATGGGTCTATTCGCCCTCGAATAGGATATGATGGGTCTATCCGCCATCGAATAGGATATTATGGGTATATCCGCCCACGAATAGGATATTATGGGTCTATCCGCCCTCGAATAGGATATTATGGGTCTATCCGCCCTCGAATAGGATATGATAGATCTATCCGCTCTCGAATAGGATATGATGGGACTATCCGCCTATGAATAGGATATTTTAGGTTCATTCGCCTTCGAATAGGAAATTTTAGGTTCATCCGCCTTCGAATAGGATATTTTAGGTTCATCCGCCTTCGAATAGGATATTTCAGGTTCATCCGCCTTTGAATAGGATATTTTAGGTTCATCCGCCTTCGAATAGGAAATTTTAGGTTCATCCGCCTTCGAATAGGATATTTTTAGGTCCATCCGCCTTCGAATAGGGTATTTTAGGTTCATCCGCCTTCGAATAGGATATTTTAGGCTCATCCGCCTTCGAATAGGATATTTTTGGCTCATCCGCCTTCGAATAAGATATTTTAGGCTCATCCGCCTTCCAATAGGATATTTTACTTTTGATTTATTTCTACTCGAGTGGTCCTGCCTATATAAACATTGCCAAATATGTATTTCATAAATTATTGCCAAATGCATTTTACTTTTAAGTTTGTTAATAAAGTCAGGAGCCCACCAGAAGAGAGGAGAGGCGATTTAAAGTTGTTGTTAGAAACAGGAGCCCACCTGAAGAATGAAGGCATATTTCAAATTATAGTGGACAAGCAACTTCAGAAGGAATGGCAAAAACATCGCCAAGGCAACATCAAGAATTCCATTGGAAGAATACAAGATACAATATCAAGGCAACATAGGAGCAAGTTGAAGATATGGATAAGATTTGAAAGTTCATAGACCATAATTTAGTCTAGCTTCTTATTTTTGTTTTAGCATGGTGTAATAAGGAGGTCGGCAAGCAACAGCAGCAATGATAGCAACAGTAACAGCAAAATCTCAGTCCATGGTAGTCCCGACTACCAAAACTTCTCGAACTACATTGACCTGATTCCTGTTTAGCCCAGGATATGTAGGAGCCTTCCCGAAGCAAAGGCCCGGTCAAAATCTTTCAAAAATGCTTCACACGGAGTATTCAAACGGGCAAAAATCGCTCGTCTCCGCTCACTTTATCTTTGCACGAAAACTCTTCGTATTTTCCGGGCAAAGATGGGCAGCTGTGAGCACGTGATTTTTGCCCTATATGAGAATTACACCCAAAAATTCAAAATAAAATAGTTTTGTGTTGTTGGCAATTTTCATGGATTTTTGTGTTATTTTTCTCTTATTGGTTGCGCTTGCGTGTGCACGTTTATTTATTTAAATTAATTAAAATACAAAATATATTGCATGTGCATTTAGAATTTAATTCTACAGTTAAGAGTAATTAAGTTTGTTTTATAAAAATAAAAAAAAATTATTACAAAAATAATATACATTGCATTTAGTGTTTAATGTCCAGATTGTGTGATTTTTTTTAATTTGGTATTTAATTAT
The DNA here is from genome assembly GCA_032618575.1 of Nicotiana noctiflora. Taxonomy (NCBI): domain Eukaryota; kingdom Viridiplantae; phylum Streptophyta; class Magnoliopsida; order Solanales; family Solanaceae; genus Nicotiana; species Nicotiana noctiflora. The sequence continues at coordinate 32,032 of JASVEL010005831.1, forward strand.
TTGCGATAATAACTACTTAGAGTTAACTAATATTTTTAGGATAATTTGGTTAATGTTAAATTTTGATTTGTATTCTTATTTTTAATTAGAAAGAAGATTGAAAAGAAAAGAGAATGAAAAAAAGAAGGAAAACAAACAATTGGTCTTCTTAATTAAAGACCCAGTTTGGGCCAGTAATCCCCAGCCCAAACCAAATACACTCTCCCAATCCACCACTCAACCCGACCCAGTCCAACACCCCTAACCAAATGACCCCCACTCCATTTCATTTTTCACTGGCCCATTTCTTTGAGCCCTAATCGGACGCCCCTCCTCCCCCGCCTCTTTGTCGCCGAATCAATCACTCCAGCCCGTCACCAACCCCTCGCCTCTCTTCTACCTTCATCTTCTTTCACATCCAAACGCCCACCATCCCTTCCAGCCATTACCTACCACCACCCAGTGACCATCTGTCAACATTCAGACACCCAAATCGCCAAATCCAGCAATCTGCATAACCAAAAAACCCCTGAAATTCCGACCTCACACCACCCCACTGTTTCGAGTTTCTTCTACAAAGAGATACAACTCAGAAGCCCTCATTTGATTTTTGCTTATTCTTCGTTTCTCAATGCACACACACAAACAAGAAAAGATATGTAATTTCAGTTCGGAAAAACAGAGGGAAAATGAACAAAAGGAGCATATTAGAGGATTTTTTTTATTCTTCTAATTTTTTTGTTTCACTTTTTTGTGTATAAACGGTATTGAAAGGAATTCTGTTTCTTCTTATTGCAAAAATGGTTTGAGATTTGGATGGTTGAGGTTGATTTCGACTGTCTATTTCGAGTTTTGCGGTCTGGATTTGAGTCTGTGCAGGGCGCATCCAATTCATTTTAGGTTCCAGCTTGGTCTCCGGTCAGGTTTGTCCACGTTCAGCTTCCGCGGCTTTCTCTAGGATTATTTTTTGTGCTATTGTCCTGCAATTGGGAATGTGATACTTTACTTGATTTTTATCGAACATATAGATGAAGATCTGAATTGTTCTTTATGTATTTATGCTTAAATATACTATACTCATCGTGTTTGTTTCCAAATCTGTCAATACACGATCTTGTGTCGAAATTGAGATTAATCATCTGTCTGTGTTGAAAGTTTGATTTGAATTTGTTCCTTACCATGCCTGAATACACCTAAATAATGAATTGATTTCATAAAAGCTGTTGAGCTTGTTTAGATAGGATATAATGAATTGAATACACTTAAAATTATTTAGATAGATGCATAGGACCATGATGATAGCATACTAAAACACAAACAGTTACTTGTTGAGCTTGTTGGCAGATTCTTGGATTTCCTGCTCTTGGCTAGTTTTCTCAAACTAATTTAAATATCTTTAGTATTAGTAGTTAGGGTAGTCAGTTCCATGAATAATCAAGGCTTGAATTTTTTTTGTTCATTTTTTTAGTTTAACATAATTTGAAAATCTCCAAAGCTTAATGATGTATCACCGAATTGATAAAAGAAAAGTAATGCATTAAAAAATGGAAAAGAAGAGTTTACTAGTGGATTGACACCCTGTTTAATATATTTAGTAGTGGGAATCAGAGAGAACATGGGTGTGTGATTAAAAGGCTAAAGAGATGCACATGGGAGGGAATATACAAGCTGTAAAGAAAAGTGTTTGAATAAAAAAAGGAGTAAACTTGATCTTTAAATAGAAGAGATAAAACAGAGAGAGGAGGATCTGAAAATTCTAACACTCTTTCTAGCACAAGACAGAAATACATAGAAAACACTCTTTTGAACACTCTGAAAAATCAAGAAGTGAAGAGAAAAGAGAGTCTAAAATCTAAAGAGAAAAATATTTTGAAATTGGAAAAAACAATAGAGAATTGGGAGAGAAGAGGGCTAGGTCTTGAAGAGTTTATTTGGATTTTCTTTTCTATTTTTCAGATTCCGATAGATACACATAAAGGGCTTCGCGATTCCGGGTTGGTTATTGTTGTTGTTTTCAGTAGAAATTTTGGGAACAAAATATTTGTTTTCTCTGTTATTGCGGAAAAAATTTTCTAACTCCAAGTTCTCTCCTATTATAGTTTTCTTTTGTTTCTTGAGTATGAATGACTCAAAACAAAAATGGATATTATCTTGTTTGAATTAAATGATTATTTTGATATATGTTAGTGTTTGGAAATGATATTTGAAGGTTTTTGATACTGCTGTTGTGTTTTTATTAATATGGACTTGTTGATGTTGATGATTGGAGCAATTGAATTGACGATAAGATGGGTTATAGGACTGAAAAAAAGAAGTTAGGTTTTAAAACTATTATGTGTCTCGAATGGTGTCGATTTTGGGTTTTGATCGAGCTTTGCTTCATTTGTGCTTAAAGCATTTTTCTATGTTTGGACTTATTCATTCTGAATGTGTTTAATCAAAATCTAGCTTGGTTTGTTCGATTCCATAAGTCTTTAGAACACTCTCAATGTCATTTTAAGCTTAAGCTTACTCAAAACATGCTTACTTCCAGTTTTAGGTAATTGTTTGAAAGCTCAGTGATTGTTCGTTGTGGTTCTCATGGACATTTCTGTTTGGTTGGTTGGATTTGAATTTCTTGCTTACTCCTATATGAACTAGCATCGAGCTTTGTCTTTAAATACAAAATAGTGTCAAAGCTGTCCCTTACTTCACATGTTTGAGAACAAGCTTTGGTGAGCTCTTGTTACTGATGTTTGGATCTTAAATGAGTGCTGAAATCATTTTTGAAAGGTTGAGGATTCGACAGTTTCCTCTGGTTTAGTTCTGAAATTTTAGAAATCCTGCCCTAGCTTCTTCTTTTCAATTTTGAATTCTGTTGAGATATGGATTTCCAAGTGTTGTTTTGATCGCGTTTTGATGTTGATAGGTGAAATACTTTTGTCTTAACTACTGTTTTTTCTTCATGGATGCTGTTTGAGAATACAAGTTTGCTTTTGCACCCAATTTTGGGACTGTCATCAGGGTGGAGACTACTCGATAGAAGCTGTTACGGACTCGAATTTAAAGAATTGTTCTGAATTTTGATGAATGGGGATTAGCTTGGCCGTTTGCATTATCCAGGAAGCCTATTTGCATGAGTTTGAGCGTAAATTTTGCATTGATTTGGTCTGCAGCAATTTTTTTTTTTTTTTGGAATTATTAGGCACTTTATGTGCATAACTGAAGTTTATTTGGTTTCATAAGTGTTTCATTATTCTTCCCTATTTGTGATCCTCTTTGAAGATGAGAGGTTATTTCCTTTAATCTGTCTCGTTGCAAGAAGGAATATGAACTCATGTTTTGAATTCTATATACTGATTAAGGAAGAACTGGGGTCCATCCAAACTAGTATTAAGAACTTGGAACTTGACAAGTTAGAATGGTTTACTAACCATACTTCGTTGTCTATGACTTAACTGAAGGTAAATGGTTCGTCCTTTGTTTCAGTTTGCAAATGCTTTTAGGAAAGAATTATTCTGTCCTCAATCTTTTGCTCTTGATTTTAATGAGTCTGTTTAGTTGTAAGGTTCAAGAATTAATTGTAAAAAGCACCTTTTCTTAAAGTACTATAATATTATTGTATAATGGTATAATTGGTCTCTGTATTAGCATGTTCTTTCATTTGTTATCTGTTACATTAATTCATTTAGGTGATTTTAGCGATCTTATGGTTTTCTTTGTTCGACATGCTCATTATTAGTAATTGGAATTTAGGCTTTAGTAAAACGATCTTCATGAAATAACTGAAACGCATTATCGCAACCTGTAGTATGTTGGGACTTTAGTCCCAATGCATCAAGGCCTTCCGAGTTAGACTCCACAGCCTATGATTTGTATGCAAGACCTCAAATGTTTAGGAAATTGCGTAATTCTTGAATCAATCGCTAGTGTGAGTTAGGTGCGTATGGATCGAATCTTTGTGATTGTGTATACATTCACATAACATAATTACAAATGTAATTCTTAAAATACTCAAGGTACGCGTCTGCGCAACCTCAACTAAAATTTTCTTAATACAATAAATAAAGCATTATTAATTGTGGACACGTTCGCGTGACATGATTTTGATGCGTCAAAAGGAAAGAGTATATGAATAATGCGACTTTTGTCTAAGAAATAATTTATTGAAAAATCGTAGTTTTCTTTATGTCCGAATTATATTAGTATTGCAATTATGTATACGTTCGCGTAACATCATTGTGAAATTTTGATTCTAAAAATTCAAAGTTTCTGTTCGCGCAACTTTGATAAAATATTTTTTAATAATAAAATTATTTTAATCGGTTGCTAGTTCGATGTAATTCCTATAGCTCGAGGTGTGTTATCCACAATTTAATCATCCATGGCCCTCCTACTAACATTATGACTTATAAGGTAATAATGCAATCATAATAAGGAAAATTAATTGTTAATTAATAAGTGTTAGTATCACACTACTACTAGTTTTTTTTTTTAATATGAGTAAGACATATTATCTATCAGTCAAGGTTTCTAATTGTGATTTCTTGAAATATGCTAATTTTTTACTTGTAAAGTGCTGAAATTTTTTTTAGCATACTTGAAAATACATTAGCATCTTAATAACGGAGAGAGATGATAATTTAGGACATACATGTGATAACCAAATTTTGAACTGGAGTTTCGATCTATGTACACGTTCGCGTGACATAGTCATAATTTTTTTTTAAAAAAATAAAAAATAATACCATTTGGATTTTGCGTTCGCGCAACTTCGATTAAATTTTCTTAATAAAATAAACAAAGCGTTATTAATCGTGGATACGTTCGTGTGACATGATTTTTGACGCGCCAAACAAGTGGGTATACGTACGCGTAACCCGTTTTAAGATGATTTTCTAATTAAAAGCCTTAAAGGCAAAACATATATATGTTCTAAAATCAGTAATTAAATATTTTTAATAAGCCAAGTATGATCAAAGTGACCGTGCTAAAACCACGGAACTTGGGAATGTATAACACCTTCTCCCGGGTTAACAGAATTCCTTAGCAGACTGTAATATAGAGTCATTCTTTTCCTCGATTCGGGATTCAACCGGTGACTTGGGACACCATAAATCTCCCAAGTGGCGACTCTGAATTAATTAAATAAATCCCGTTTCGATTGTATTTTAATTGAAAAAACTCCCTTGCGCCCTCACGGGTTAGCGAAAAAAGGAGGTGCGACAGCCATTATCGCTGCCACTATCGCCGCCACTCGCTCCATCGTCAGCCTCGGGTATCGCCACATCATAACCACAGTCAGCACGAGCTTCACAAGCCATCTGGAATGCCATCTCGAAGACGGCTTCGTCACAACACCTGTCTCCCACAAGTTCTTGTAAACGTCACGATGAGCTTCGTCATAGACCCAAAGTTCATTAGCCTAGTGGGAAACAATAGTATGTGACTGACCAACTTGGTTCTGTAGTCGCCGATTTTCTTCCTCTAGGACCGCAATCTGATCCGACATAACTTGGTCTTCCTTCTCAAGAACACCAATCCATTCCTCGAGCCCCGCCTTTCTAAGGGCCGCTGTCTCCCTCTCCGACTCAAGCCAGGACTCGTGCACGTGGATTGATGCCTCCAATTACCCAGACCTCGACGAGGCACCCCTTTTCAGAAGTTTTAAGGCAGAAACCCTGCCTTCCAGCGCTGCCAATTTCCCACTCCATTTCACAGCAGCCTCTGCTGTTTTGACCCGGTTAAGCCCTGCCTCCAATTCCATCTCTCTAAACTTACCCTGCAGGTCCGCACACTCGGTTGCGATTCCCTTTACCACCTCAAGCTCCTCATCCTTCCGACGGATCTGCTCTTCAAGAGCACTTTTACTGCCAAGCGCCTGCAATAATTACTGGTCCCGCCTCGCCGACTCCTTGCCCAAAGCCCGATTGCAAGGATTTTTCCTCAAATGCTCATGCAGCTCTTATCACCGATCATGATAACAGCGATATTTTCCCAGCATCTGCAGGAAGATCCTCGAGCGGACATTGGCTCTGCGGTTGTTCTCCACATCCAACAAGTAAGTCTGCAAACCAAAGAGAAAGTAAAGTTGAGGCAAAAGCTAAAACAAAAAAAGAAGTACGAACTAGGATCGTACTACGTACCCTCAGGCCCATCACGACCATTTTGTCCATCACTTCAATATTTGAAATGCTCCTCAAAGACGCGTTCTCAGCCTCCAAACACAACAACTCAAACTACGACACCATGCTATTTCCTTTAGTTTGTAAGTTCAAATCCGAGGGAACCTCAATAAAACGTGTCGGCCCCCTGCGCGCACCGTAGAATTGGTAATGCCCTCCTCGAACATATGGACATCGTCGGGGTCCAAATCAGACTCAGACACATACTCGTCCTACACCACGTCCTTCCCCCTCTCTGCCACTGATGGTGTAGAGCAACCCATCGTGGCCAACGATGGTACATTCAAGATCTCGACGACGACCTGTAAGGATCGACCATCCGCCTCGACAACAGGAACTTCTGGCGGGGTCGTAAAGGCAACGACATTACCTTTTCTTAGAACTAACTAGTGCAACTCCAACCAACTCCCCCCATCAGCAGCAAGCGCCACAGCCACACCACTCTTTGAATCCGTCGGGGGAGAATCTGAGTTGATCACTGATGGAGGAGCCGCCAAAAATGCCACTCGTCGCCTCTGCGAGGGACTTTCCTCTTCCCCATTTGAAGGCGAAAAATCCAAGGATGGACGAGCCCGGACGGCCTCTCATCTTGCAGCATTGCCCGTGTCGGGGATGCGACCGCTAACAATTCAACTGACGCTGCCCTCGGTACTAGGCAAGGCACAGGCGTAGAAACTATCCGGGCAATTGTACCCAGCCGACAGAAAGCCAATTGAGGAGCTTTGACACGGCGTGTTCGCCCTAGGCACGATGAATAAATGAATCAATGAGCGTAGTCAAAACGAAACGAAACAGGAAAGAGAAAGGGTCGATATTCACGTGCAACGGGCCTACGACCATGTCTCTCCCAAAAAGTCGCCTAGGTGCGAATCCCCACAGTACGAGGAAGCATAGCCTTGACCCAGTCCCGGATCCCCTTCAAAGGAGGCGGCGACAATTTTTCAGCTACAAAATATTAAGGTAAATAAATAACCACAAACACGAAGTGTAAAGAAGGTCAAAACAGGGTAGTTGCCCAGTCAGGAACGAGGGCTTAAGTACAAATTCCAAACTTTCGGGAACCCGTTCGGGTCCACCACCAGGTGTTCAGTCCGGATATGGAAAACTTTTCAAAAAGACGATGATTGGTCCCGTCGTCCATCCCAACCACCAAGCCCCTCGATCCTCGTGGGCGTGCATGGATCATGGTGCCGCGGATCTTCTGATGAGCAAAAAAGCCGAGAACATGCCTTAGAGTAACCTTCCTACCGGCTTGCTCCGCGTACTTGATAAACATGAGAAGCAGTTTATAGAGGTAAGGAGAAAGTTGGGTTGGGCACACCTCATAATAGCGGCAGAAGTAAACTACCAGCATCAGGAGCGGGAGTGTATATCCCACCTGGAAGGGATAAGCATAAAACGAGCAATACCCTCGACGGTCGATCTGCACCATGTCCTCAGTCTTCGCAAGCGCTATCTCGATATAACGTGGGGTACACCAATGCTCCCGCATCTGGTCTATCCCCACTTCCCCCCATTAGAGAAGCAATGCCCTCTGTTCCACACCACCCGGTGCACTAAAATCCACCACATGATTTCTTGGATGAGGCAGAACTTCATCGACTGAATGAACTTCTTCATCCTCCATCAACTCTAAATCTGCATTTAACTGAGCGGGACTTTCAACCACCGGAGAATTATCTAGACGATTGCCGCGAGAAGAAGTTCCTGCCATAATTGATTCAAGAGCGAGAAAAAGAAGAATTTTGAAGGGATAAACGCAGAAATCAATGATGATAACGATCGAAAGAATAGAGAAAAATGTGATTTAACAGAAGAAAATGCTTCTCGAGAATTCTCTTTGAAGAATAATGAATGTGTAAAGAGCAAAATGACATATCCTCTCTAGTTATAAATAACATACTCTACCTGCATGAAACCCAATAATCGCCAATAATACATGACCGGGCATGAAGCGATTCAGTTTCATGAAAACGTGTGCCATTACGAACGACCACACGGAGTGGCGCTCCGCTCACCGACCAACGGTTCAGTTCTGAGACTTTATTTTGGAGTTCTTAACACCATTAATAAATGAAAGGCGAGTCCGGCTCCTCCCGATCACGCCACTCTATCCGTCCGCCGTGGTCGACCCGGGCACGACCTCGACGAACGGAGGGAGTAACTGTATTGGTAGAAATTTGACCAGGCGATGGCCAAGGGGTCAACCCCATCTTAACCAACTTATAGTAAATGGTCAACGCAATGGAATTTCAACTCATAACAACCATCCTTAAGTTGAACAAGGGGGTCATGGCCCTTTCGTAGCAAGAGGATGTCTCCGCAACCAAAGCGATGCCAACTCGTGACCAACTCACAGAGCTTTAAGTTATAAATACCAAGAAAGAGAACCTTCAAAGGGGGCTTTTTCTTCTACACAACTCTGAATACATAGAAATGAAAAGATATGCCCCATAAATGGGGCGATAAACAAGATCATTGTAAGATCCTGAACCTCCTCAAGGAGAGGCATGTCAAGCTACTATGATGAATAAATACCTGTTTATATCACTCCCTAATTGATTACTCGTATATCTCAAATTTGTCTTCTAATTCAGTGATTAATTATGATTGGCTATGATTTACCCGTTTATTTCTTTTGATTACTTTGTTTAAAAAGAGTTTAATAATTTTTGAGTCAAACAAATTATAGTGTCCGTATCAATTACTTGCTATCCTATAGAATTAACAGTCCTCTACTAAACAAATTTTACAAAAGCTAAGTGCATATTCTTTACATTTGTACTCCAGTTCTATAGTAGAAAAATATTTTAAAGAAAAACAATAAAGCAGGAATTATTTAGATGTTCTGTTTGTCTGCTTATATTTCCTCGCCATGTTAAATACTTGGCTCGTGAACCCTTTTTAAGGTCCCATTTAAGAAACAAATGAAAAGTTCCCTTTGTCTCATGCCCTAATATCCAAAGAGCTATGGTTCTCATAACCTAAAAAATATGGAAAAGAAAGGATAAAGAAAAATTATACAACAGGAAGTAACAACGATAACAATAATGTCACGACCCCAAATCCGGTCGTGATGGCGCCCAGCACACTGCTAGGCCAGCCCGACCAATCAACAATAACCACGGAGCCATAAGCTCACTTTATCCAATTTAAGCATAACAGTGTTAGATATATTAAAAATAGGGAACCAAGTCCCAACACGTGCCAACTCCCAAAGACCGAAGGGTCAAGAGTCATGAGCCTCTACAGAGTATACAAAGTGTAAATAGTGAATATAACTGTGCACAAGTGTGGGATGATCAGAACAAAATACAGACAAACTGGAGAATCAGGTCCTGCGAACGCTGGCAGCTACCTCGACTGTCCAAAAGCACTCCCGAGCCGCAATAGAATCAGCCCTGCTGTGATGTACCTGAATCTGCACACAAGGTGCAGGGAGTCGGGTGTGAGTACTTCCAACTCAGCAGTAATAAAAGTAAATAATGCCGAAGGGAAGAAAACCACGATAGGCACTATCTCATGCTACACAATACAGAACTATCTTTTTATTCCTTTCAAGCATATGTGAGTAGATTATTTAGAAAACTCAATTTTAGCTACTTTCTTTCATAATAATATACCAATACCTGGATACAATCTCAAGCGATGCAAGTCCGCACTCAAATCAGCCCTTCGGGCTCAGCACTCCTGATCAATTTACACCAGGAGATCTGGTCAATAAGGCAACTAATGCATGTGTGCCAGTAATGTATGAGTGCCGAATGTTATGCCACGTAGTACACGTAAACCAATGTATGTATGCCATGCAATACATATGACCGCTACGACGTGTAGCCCGATCCAATTTGGGTACCCGTGCTCACTGTGGGGGTTCAGACTCCGGAAGGGCTCCTACAGCCCAAGCACAATATTAATATCACACCTGCTGCGACGCGTAGCCCGATCCGTATACCACTGCGGCGTGCAGTCCGATCCATGCATATGTATGCATATGCTCACATAAATTGTCATGCCCTAACATATGGCCCTCAGCCCCAATCAGTTTAACAGATAATCAAGAAAACCCTACGAGCAACAATATCACATTAGCTCACAGCAAAAATGTTATTAAGGCCTTGTTCAAGTTTTTCATAACCTTATAAGAATGCTGAATAGAAAAATACCATTTAAAACCTTAAATTTAGATAAAAATATGTACAGTGTTATCAAGACAATGATACTAATCCCTAAAGGATTCAAATAATCGGCACGAAGCCCAAACATGATAATTAGTCCAATTCATTTCAACAATTAGGTGTTATTATTTATTACGCGGGACGGACCAAGTCGCGATCCCCAATGGTGATCTACCCCACGCCTGTTATCCGGCGTGCAAGTCACCTCAACACAGCACTAAGATGTGCAAGTTCGGGGTTTACTAACCCTCAGGACATCATTTACAAGAATTACCCACCTCGAACCGACGAAAGCTCATGCCCGCGACGCCTTAGCTCCTCGAACCGGCATCCACGCACGTCAAAACTAGCACAAATCAGCATAAATATATCAAAATAGGCTAATTAGACAAAACCCAATCGAAATAACTCGGTTTACACCAAAACCCACAAAGTTGTCAAAACCCGACTTTTGGTGCGCTTCTCGAAAAATTATAAAAGTTACATATTCGGAACCCTCGTCTCAATACGAGTCTAGGCATATCAAATTTACCAAATTCGGACTCTATATGCCCGCTCAAATCGGTATTTTTCTACAATTTAGGCCTAGGGCTTAAACCCACATTTAATCCTCCATTTTCATAGAAATAATCCATGATTTCATGATAAAAGTGTGTAATTAAACCACAAAACTTACCTCCGACAATATCCCGATGATGTCCCAGCTATTTCCCGTCACTTTCTCACTCTAGAGCTCAACAATGGAGGGTTTTGCAAATGAACCCGAAATGAAATGTTTCTGGACTTAAACTCACTGCTTGGGCCGTTTACTCTACGCGATCGCAGCACTGGGCGTGCGATCGCGATACACAAAAACCAGGCTGCCAACTTTCTTCTACGCGATCGCGTGAACCTGGACGCGATCGCAGTGCTCAACTCAGCGACCCTACGCGATCGCATCAAAGGGGTCGCGATCGCACTGCTCAAGAACACGACCTTACGCGATCGCATCGACCGACCCGCGATCGCGATGCACAAACACTCAACCTCACACGATCGCATCACTACTCCTGCGATCGCGAAGATCAATCTCCCAGCCTCATCTCGATACACTACGCGATCGCGTGGCAATGGCCGCGATCGCAGAGAATAATAACCTGCAATTTTATTGCAGCAAATCCAGCAGCCCCTTTTTGGCTCAAAATGGTCCGTTTGAACCCCCGAATTCATCCCGAGGCCCCCGGGACCCCAACGAAAACTACCAACATACTCCATAACATGATACAAACTTGTTCCAATCATAAAAACACCATCCTAAACATCAAAATCAGCAGTTACGCACAGATTCAAGCCTAAGTTTCTTCAAAACTTCTGAAATCGACATTCGATCAAAAACCTGACCAAACGACGTCCGAATGACCTGAAGATTTTGCAGGCACATCCAAAATCACCTAACGGAGCTATTGCAACTGTCGGAATTCCATTCCAACCCCGGATCAAAATCTCACCTACCGTTCGGATTTCGCCAAAATTCAACCTTAGCCAATTCAAGCCTATTTCTACACCGGGTCTCCAATTTCAATTCCGATTGCTCTCCTAAGTCATAAATGATCCCCCGAAACTAGTCGAATCATCGGAATCTGATTCCGAGCACTCTAACTCGATAGTCAACTCTAGGTTGACTTTCCATATTCAAACTTCCTTCAAACATGCTATTTTCTTCATTTTCAATTTATTTCACTCCTAATTCACCCGATAGGCTCTAACATAGATATAAAAGGATAAAACATATAATTGTAACATGACAGGGTGGTAAATTCCCATAACGACGGGCCGGGTCGTTACATTCTCCCCAACTTAAACAAACACTCATCCTCGAGCGTACCCAGAGTTGTACTAGAAGCAACCAAATAGCTGAATGACCTTACCAAGCATATATTCGGGCGATCATACGTCACCCTATCTCACATAAGTCCGAAAACACCATATAGCTGAAATCTCATAGACCATCTGAACCATAAACCATATTGCACTTTTCGAAATCATATACCAATTGCTAATCCCATGCCTATACTCAGGATACACTAGAATCCACTACAATAACCCACACTCACCACTCCGGGTGAGATCATATGATGTATCAAACAACCCAATCACTCGAGACAATAGTCTCTGTCACACCTCCTTTTTCCGCACATACGAGGGCGCAAGGGAGTTTTTCCAATTAAAGGACAATCGAAACGGGATTTATTTATTTAATTCAGAGTCGCCACTCGGGAAAATAATGGTGTCCCAAGTCACCGGTTTTAATCCCGAACCGAGGAAATTTATGACTCTGTATTACAGTCTGCGAAACTAGAAACCTGAATAAGGAATTCTGTTAATCCGGGAGAAGGTGTTAGGCACTCCCGGATTCTGTGGTTCTATCACCTTTGCTCAACTGCTATTTTTTGCTTTTATCTGATTTCGTTATATATGTAATTAGGTGCTTATAATATTCCGCTTTTTTTTTTTTAATTGCGACGTCACGAAAACACATTTCGGGCCGCACCGCAACCGGTACGCCTGTGACTTTAATGTATTTCAGTTTCGCCGAGAATAAGATTTGGGTCACATAAATGCGCACCCGTATTTAGGAAAGTAATTTTATTAAAGGCGTGCCTAAAGAGTTTATCGTGTTGTTAACTTTAGGAAAGACCGTGAAATTCGCTAAACGGTCTTCCCGAGTCTAAGTTTTTTATTTTTTATAACAGCTTACTTGAGGGCCCCGCAATTATGTAATTTTATTTGGCGAGGCTCGTCTCATTATTTAAAGGTCAATCCTAGAGTACTATATTTTTATATCATTGTTCTTGCTTTATCTAAAATAACTATTAATGCCTTTTAAATCAAAGTTTGTATTAATGTCTTTATTTATCCAAGCCTTCATGTTTTGGGCCTAAGAATCAGATTAACCCAATTTAGGTATAAAGCTGACAGTCCGTATTTTTTAAACACAGTTTTGAAATCAAATGAAGTAACTATACTTTTAACAGACATTGAATTAACAATTCGATTCATGAATTAACGTGTTAAAACCATGCCCCTGGATGCCCCTGGATGCATATCTAATATCCCTGAAACTCGTCACTAGGCCCTGAATCCTAAGCAAAACAATTCGATCTCTTTTAGCTTAAGAAACTTATAGAAAGTAATTCTAATTACAACTATTATTAAATAATTGCAGCTAAGGTTATCAACTCAAAAGTAAGGTAAAATCAAATTTTTGCTTCTGTTTTTTTAACTATCAGTGTATCACTAATTATTCAATGAAGTAATAATAAAAATGCAAATGACAGTAATAATGGCTCAAATACACGATACTAACCAGGCTAACATTTAACATTAAAGATGAACATGTTGCGATTGTGAACAAAGTTTGTAATCTAATTCTCAATCATTTAGTTATCCTCTAGTTTCTAATTCAAATATGAGAAAACAAAACAAATAAGGATGTAACTAATTAAAACCAACCGATGAATCTAAGTTTCAAAGTCCAAATAGCCTATTAGAATTTATAACCATTCTAACTCACCACAATGAACAAATACTCACAATATATGCCTCCCTTCTCCAGCTAGCGCGGATCCTCATCGTCTGGGCCTTCGACTCTTCCAATTCTTTTTGGACATCTGCGACTTGATTTTTTAAACCCTTTATCAATTTCTCATCTGATCGACTCCTCAACTGTCTGTCAGCATCTATTTGCATTTGCCGGATTTGAGATTTCAAGAAGTCATTTTCTTGTGCCAACTTCTTTTTATCTCCTTTGCTGGCGGCAGCTTGCATATCCTTTTCAAATTGGAGCTCTTGGGTCCGTTGCTCTATCTTGCTAATCTTTGTTCTATAAGCTTCTTCCTTGGCCAACTAGTCCCATTGTTCTTGTGATGCTTCAGCAAACTCCCTGAGGTAGGGCCTTTTTGCGGGCCTTTGATGCTCCAGGTCTCTGCTATATCATGCAGGGTATTCTGACGATACTTCGCCTCGGGCTCGATCTCGCACCCGAGTGTCTATCTTCAATGTTTGACACTCACTCCAAATCTTTCGGACCAACGCTTCAGGGAACTGTCCTCCCGGTCCAATTTCAACCACATATGGGCTGAGGTCTTCTTCTTTTGGGATTCTTTGGCATCGTCCCAACTTTCTCAATACTCGACATGGCGTGTAAGGCTGGATGCTGTTGAGGCCCATTAGTAATAAATATGATTCTGTGGCCGATGCATATATGACTTCGTCCACGGGTAGCCTGCCAAATGTCCATTCTATCTTGCTGGCTGTAATCAAGCGCAAGAGTCGTATCCATCCGCTAATCCCCTCTGGCAAATCATATCCCTCGACCCTTGTAGGGAATTCTTCTACATAGGTTTTCTCCGATAAACTATACCTCATAAACTGCGGGCGACGACATAAGTGATCGATCATCCACATTTGGAGCAGTACATTGCAAGCTTCAAAGAAGACCCTCCAGCTTTGCAAATAGTGAGTGCACGAGAGATATCTGATATTATCATGGGAGCCAAAGTACTATTGTCTTGTTTCATCAAAGTGTTGACGACCCCTGCCACATGTATGTTGATATTCCCGTCCTTTCCGGGAAATATCAATGAACCTAGGAAAGCTATCATGAAGGCGATGCGTCTATGCTCTTCCCATTTTGACTGGTTTTCTCCGCTGCAGATTTTGCTTTTGTGTTTGTTGAAGCCCCCATAATGACCATATTTGTCATATAGAAATGCTAAAGTGCAGAACCCTTCTGATAAATCTGGGTTGTGTACAGTTCTGCGGATTTTCACGGTATCCAAAAACCTATGTACTGTCACGACCCTTGGTGCAATGAGATATTGTTCCCTCATAGGGACTTTTGGTCTTCCGATATATCCGGCCAATTCTTCCAATGTTGGCGTGAGTTCAAAGTCTGAAAAGTGGAACACATTGTGTGCCGGATCCCAGAATGAGATCAGGGCTCGTATGATGTCTCCTCTCGGGGGAATATTTAGTAGCCTCACTAGATTTCCCAAGTACAGCTTAACTGCGTCTTGTTCTTGCTCGCCCAAGTCGTTCCACCACATATGCAAACTTAAGGGGACCTTGTTTATGATAGCTTCGGTTGTATTCTGACTCGTGCTCATTCCGCACATTTATTAAGGTAGTTTTTAGACGAAAGAAAAATCTTGATTTGACCCTAACAAAAACTATCTTTTTCTTAAAAAAAAACAGAACGGGCCACAGGAATTGACTGGTCAAAATATTAATACTGATGAAAAGTGGTCGTTGAGGCAAAGTTAAACATCCTGGCATTCCGTCTTTATTTCTTCTTTCATAAAAAAAACTTATTTTGAAAATATAGGGAAGTTGGACCTGTTAAAGGCTGCCTACGTATCTCACATCCGGTGAGAATCAAACCAGCGTAGTTCAATCAATGGACGAACTATTTTAAAACAACATTCTCTTGTTCTTTCAAAATTGAATTCGTAATAAGACAGTCCTTTCTACAAAACCTTTTTTAAAAAAATGAATTTTTTTTTTAATTATTATTATTATTTTTTTATTTTCTTTTTATTTTTATTTACACCTTCTTTTCTCTCTTTTTTTTATTATATCCTTCGACGTTTAAAAGTTGGTCAGCATGCGAGTCCAGGACAAATAAATGCAACATGCGAAATGCTCATACGAGGTCATACTATATCTGGTTACCTGTCCTAGAGGGACCCAACCCTTGTGTTGAGTCCCCTAAGTCAAAACATGATGCAAATAATCGTCCTAATTTAGGCTCAATATCCTGATTTTTTTTTTTTGTGATACTAGACTGTGTACCCGAGCAGACAACTCGGATCGAGGAGGGGGCTACGTACCGGGGCCCCGCGGGATCGTCCGGCTTTGTAACTTATCCTGCCACTTTTCTTATTTTTGGTATTGACACTAACAGAAAGGGGAGTCTCAACCAGTAAGCACATCCCCGTGGGTAAGAAGAGAAGTGTTTTCGGCACAGTTTTATATATACAGTTCACGCAATATCAAAGCGGTAAACATGTAGCACGTTAATCAAAATATATAATGAAATCAGATATAAGCAAAAACAGCAATTTAACTGAGCTCGAATTCTTAAACCCTGAATCGAAGTTCTAGGTTACCAATCCCCAGCAGAGTCACCAGAGCTGTCACACCTCCTTTTTCCGCACATACGAGGGCGCAAGGGAGTTTTTCCAATTAAAGGACAATTGAAACGGGATTTATTTATTTAATTCAGAGTCGCTACTCGGGAAAATAATGGTGTCCCAAGTCACCGGTTTTAATCCCGAACCGAGGAAATTTATGACTCTGTATTACAGTCTGCGAAACTAGAAACCTGAATAAGGAATTCTGTTAATCCGGGAGAAGGTATTAGGCACTCCCGGATTCCGTGGTTCTATCACGGTTGCTCAACTGCTATTTTTTGCTTTTATCTGATTTCGTTATATATGAAATTAGGTGCTTTTAATATTCCGCTTTTTTTTTTTTTTGCGACGTCACGAAAATACACTTCGAGTCACACCGCAGCCAGTACGCCTGTGACTTTAATGTATTTCAGTTTCGCCGAGAGTAGGATTTGGGTCACATAAATGCGCACCCGTATTTAGGAAAGTAATTTTATTAAAGGCGTGCCTAAAGAGTTTTTCGTGTTGTTAACTTTAGGAAAAATCGTGAAATTCGCTAAACGGTCTTCCCGAGTCTAAGTTTTTATTTTTTATAACAGCTTACTTGAGGGCCCCGCAATTATGTAATTTTATTTGGCGAGGCTCGTCTCATTATTTAAAGGTCAATCCTAGAGTACTATATTTTTATATCATTGTTCTTGCTTTATCTAAAATAACTATTAATGCCTTTTAAATCAAAGTTTGTATTAATGTCTTTATTTATCCAAGCCTTCATGTTTTGGGCCTAAGAATCAGATTAACCCAATTTAGGTATAAAGCTGACAGTCCGTATTTTTTAAACACAGTTTTGAAATCAAATGAAGTAACTATACTTTTAACAGACATTGAATTAACAATTCGATTCATGAATTAACGTGTTAAAACCATGCCCTTGGATGCCCCTGGATGCATATCTAATATCCCTGAAACTCGTCACTAGGCCCTGAATCCTAAGCAAAACAATTCGATCTCTTTTAGCTTAAGAAACTTATAGAAAGTAATTCTAATTACAACTATTATTAAATAATTGCAGCTAAGGTTATCAACTCAAAAGTAAGGTAAAATCAAATTTTTGCTTCGTTTTTTAACTATCAGTGTATCACTAATTATTCAATGAAGTAATAATAAAAATGCAAATGACAGTAATAATGGCTCAAATACACGATACTAATCAGGCTAACATTTAACATTAAAGATGAACATGTTGCGATTGTGAACAAAGTTTGTAATCTAATTCTCAATCATTTAGTTATCCTCTAGTTTCTAATTCAAATATGAGAAAACAAAACAAATAAGGATGTAACTAATTAAAACCAACCAATGAATCTAAGTTTCAAAGTCCAAATAGCCTATTACAATTTATAACCATCCTAACTCACCACAATGAACAAATACTCACAATATACAAGAAAAATACAAACTAAATATAACGAAATTATTTACACAGCAAGTTCTTCAGAAATCCAACTTCAATTTCATTTCCTATTGTCAAGAGATGGAATTACATCAACATAAGCTTGAAATGTATACCTGGATATGGAAGATACAAAGAGAAGGAGGAGCCAGCAGTGGGTAATGACAGCAGTAACAACGGCAATATAACAATACACTAACAGCAACCAAGACTTAGAATCATACAGCAGAACACCAGCAGCAATGGAGCGGGATAAAATAGCCAAAACAAACACCAAATTGTCCAAAGTATAAACCCAGCAAATCCAAACACGATTACTGGCAGAAATAGAAAGAACTAGAAGCTGTAGAACAATAGTTTTCTGGGTTTTAAACACTCAAAGATCAGAAGCTTGAAGCTTCAACCAAACAGTAGTAGACTGATGTTGGCTTTTTATAACAAAAGAGACCTTACTTTCCCTCCTTTAACTCTCAAACTATGGACTCCTTTTAATCTCACTTCAGATTCTTACAGTGTTTATGAGTGTATATCAGTGTATACTCAGTGTATTTTCTCTATTCAACTTAGTGCTATCAATTTTCAGAATATATTCAAAGCTTAAGGCTTTTTCTTTTTTAGACCTCTCTCTGTTAGTATTCTCTTTCAGTCTCTTAAAAATGTCTCCCCTTTCTCTGTTTTTTGATCCTCATTTTATAGCCAAAAGAACCAGGACAACCCCTTAAACAATAACAACTCATCTTTCTCCTTTGCACATGCATACCCTTACCCTTTTAATCATTTCCCCCTCTTAAACACATTCTGGCAGATTTAATAAACCCCAAATCTCCCACCATATTCTCTGCCCAGCCCACTAACTAATGTCCAATTCTATGTTTAATCCTAAAGTATACTAGCAGCCTGTTTTTCTTTTAAAAATACTCAAATCATTATAAAACTGATACTGGCAGCCCACTTTTATTATCATCTCATGTTATCGTTTCTTTACAACTCTTAGGGGCACTCACAATATTAGTAAAATGCATTAATTTATGTGTTCCTCAGTATCCACTGGACATAACAATTAAACTAATCATTTTTTTAGAAAATTTGAACTCTAAATTACCCCTGGAATCCCTGTGTTATTTAATACACTGTGAAGTCTGATTTTAACATCAACCAACAGTCACAACAACAAACAAACAACAAGAACAAAGCTTTCAAACACCCCTAATCCAAAGTCACAACAAACTCCAAATTTTTGATTCAATTACTGTCTTAATGTGCTAACAAGCATACTCAGAAAACTAATCGTCAAACATTCGATTAAACGATTACGGCATGTACATTTGATATCCAAACAATTGCAAAAGCAATGAACCAAGAATTCTCGGCCAAGTGCCGGAGAATACGAAGCTAATTGTTCGACGACGCTAATCGACGCGACACGTATTCGACAACATACGTAATCAAACAAGCAACACAGAATCACAATTGACCAACCAAAGGGTCTCTGAGAAAGTAGAAATAAAACAGGGACGGCCAGAAACAAACCAAATCGAATCTACTTATTCGACGACGCTAATCGCAGCGAATTCATTTGAAACAACTAAACAAAATAATTTCGACCAAATAAAGGTCTTGGAGAAGAGATGAAAATAGAAAATCGCAATAACGGATAGAATAAACGAAAATCAACACAAATAAAACAAGTACAAATAAAACAAAGAAGAAAGACAGAAGAAAATACCTCGAACAGTAGAAACGAGAATCAAAACACTCTTTGGGTCGTTCGGACTTGGACTCGGATTTTGAAGTCGAATGGACTTTAATTGAAATATTTTCAAACGAAAACATATCAATTAAAGTCTATTGACTTCAATTCCTTTTAATTTGGACAAAAATCCCTAATTCTCAAGGCTAGGGTTCTTGGGGCTCAGATTTTGGGGTTTGCGTGGTTCGGGCTTGATTCGAACCAAACCAATGGTGTTTAGGGTGCAAGGGAGGTCAGGGAACGGCGGGGTGTGAGTTTGGGCTTGGTTGGAGTGGGTTATTGTTTTGCTCGAATCTTCAAATGAAGATTCGAGATGAGGGGGAATGATTCGACCCAACGGTTAGTGGATTTGGGCAGAGGAAGGCAAGGTGGTTCAGGGGTGTTGTTTTCATGGCCAACGACATTGTTGCCGCCGTCTTTCAGGTGACGGAGAGCAAGGGCGGCGCTAGGGTTTTGCTCGTAGTGATATCGTCTCTGAGAGAGATGATAGTGAAGAGGGGGGGTGTCTGGATCGGGTGGGGGCTGGGTAAAGATCAAGTTTATATATGAAGGGGTGATTTAATCTCGACCGTTCGATCAAGCAAAATCGATGGCCTGGATCTCTCGCTTAAGAGAGACGACACCGTTTGGATGGGTTACGAGACCGGATCGGTCTATGATGAAGTGGGTCGGGTTAATTTTGGGCTGGACTGGGGCGGTTTCAAGTGTATTTGATTGGGTTTGGGTGAATTTGGCCCAATTCCGGTTTTTTCTTCTTTTTTATTGATTTCTTTCACATTTCTTTACCAAAACTAAAATTTTAAAAATCCTAAATTAAATTACAAAACTAGATTAACCTATCAAAAATACTAATTAACTTCTAATAATAATTATCACACATAATTAAATAACAATAAAATCGCACAATTAGGCCATTAAATGCTAAAAATGTAAAAGTACATATATTGTGATTTTTTCGTTGTCGTAAAACAAACTTAATTACTCTTAATTGTGAACTTGAATCTTATATAAAAATGCAATATATTTTGTATTTTTATTTATTTAAACAAATAGACAAGGACACACAAATGCAAACAATAAGAGAAAAAGTAACATAAATCCATAAACATTGCCAACAACACAAAATTATTATATTTTGAATGTTTTGGGAGTAATTCTCGTATAGGGCAAAAATCACATGCTCACAGCTGCCCCTCTTTGTGCGTAAACCCGGAGAGTTTTCGTGCAAAGATAAGTGAGCGGATACGAGCGATTTTTGCCCGTTTGAGCACTCCGTATGAAGCATTGTTTTTTTGAAAAGTTTGACCGAACCTTTGCTTCAGAAGGTCTCCTACATATCCCTGGCTAAAAGGGAATCAGGTCAATGTAGTTCGGGAAGTTTTGGTAGCTGGGACTACCATGACTGCTGTGATCTTGCTGTTACTGTTGTTGCTGCTGTTGCCACTGCTTAACTGATCTCCTTATTACACCGTGCTAAATGAAAAATAAGAAGCTAGACTAAATTACAATATTGCAAATTCTTATTTATCTCTTCAGCTTGATCTTGCCATGTTCCTTGCCATCATGCTGATGTTTCTTCACATGCTTCTTCTCTTCTGACAATTGTTATTTCGGCCAATCTTGATTGCCGAACTCCGACCATTGGTCCTTTCCTTGTGATCTTCGAACTATTCTCCTTCGAAGTCTGAATCTATCTTTCTGATCCTTGTTGCCTTCCTTCCGATTATGAACTTGGATTCATGCTGGGGACTTCCGTTACACTCGGTCACTTTTCGATTCTTCACTATCCTTATCAAATCTTAGAAATTGAGACGCTGCTTTGCTTTTCTGGCGGGCTTCTGACTTTATCGACAAACTCTAATCATAAATCGCCATTCCATTCTTCAGGCGGGCTCCCTGACTTCAACTCATAACTTCAAAACTAAATCGCCAATCCATTCTTCAGGCGGGCTCCCTGACTTCAACTACAACTTCAAAACTAAATCACCACTCCGTTCTTCAGGCGGGCTCCCTGACTTCAATTACAACTCAAAACTAAATCGCCATTCCATTCTTCAGGCGGGCTCCCTGACTTCAACTCATAACTTCAAAACAAATCGCCACTCCATTCTTCAGGCGGGCTCCCTAACTTCAACTACAACTTCAAAACTAAATCGCCACTCCATTCTTCAGGCGGGCTCCTGACTTCCATAACAACTTTCGAAAATAAATCGCCACTCCATTCTTCAGGCGGGCTCCCTGACTTCAACTACAACTTCAAAACTAAATCGCCACTCCATTCTTCAGGCGGGCTCCCTGACTTTAACTCATCAACTTTCGAAAATAAATCGCCACTCCATTCTTCAGGCGGGCTCCCTGACTTCAATTACAACTTCAAAACTAAATCGCCACTCCATTCTTCGGGCGGGCTCCCTGACTTCAATTACAACTTCAAAACTAAATCGCCACTCCATTCTTCAGGCGGGCTCCCTGACTTCAATTACAACTCAAAACTAAATCGCCCCTCCATTCTTCAGGCGGGCTCCCTGACTTCAACTCATAAACTTTGAAACTAAATCGCCACTCCATTCTTCAGGTGGGCTCCCTGATTTCAACTACAACTCAAAACTAAATCGCCACTCCATTCTTCAGGCGGGCTCCCTGACTTCAATTACAACTCAAAACTAAATCGCCACTCCATTCTTCGGGCGGGCTCCCTGACTTCAACTCATAAACTTCAAAACTAAATCGCCACTCTATTCTTCAGGCGGGCTCCCTGACTTCAACTACAACTTCGGAACTAAATCGCCAATCCATTCTTCGGGCGGGCTCCTCGACTTCAATTACAACTTCAAAACTAAATCGTCACTCCATTCTTCAGGCGGGCTCCCGACTTCAACTACAACTTCAAAACTAAATCGCCACTCCATTCTTCGGGCGGGCTCCCTGATTTCAACTACAACTTCAGAACTAAATCGCCAATCCATTCTTCAGGCGGGCTCCCTGACTTCAATTACAACTTCAAAACTAAATCGCCACTCCATTCTTCAGGCGGGCTCCCTGACTTCAATTACTACTTCAAAACTAAATCGCCACTCCATTCTTCAGGTGGGCTCCCTGACTTCAATTACAACTTCAGAACTCCATCCCATCCATATCGCCTTCCTTTGCTTCCTGTACCATTTTCTTCTTCCTGCATCGTCTCTTGGGACACCTTTTCTTCTGAATTACCTTGTTTTGGAATTCCTTTCCTCCTGGGTCGTGTTATTTTTCCTTTGACTGCTGGGGATATCTTTGGAACTGTTTACTTACCTGCTGGAGATAATGCTGCTGGGGAAGTATTCTTTATTTCCTCTTTTTCTACTTCTTTCAACCTTTATTCTCTCCCGGGCTCGCTGGGGATTGAAATTTCATTAACTGAGGATTACCCTGGCGGGGAATCCCTTTTCCTTTTCATCTTTCCAAACCTCTTTCAGGACTTGCGCTCTGCTTCCTCGAAACATTTATGGGATATAATGCTGTTGGGGAAATCTTGAAAATCAGTGTTTCATTTCTCCAAGAATTGCTGGGGATGATACTAGGCTCAAAAATCACTTCCTCTTGTTGTCTGGCCTCTTTCAAAACTATTCTGCTCGAAACTGGTATTTCCCAAAATCTTGTGTTGCTTTCTATCCTTATCCACTGGGTATTTGCTTTCAAGAAAATTTTCGCAATGGGAGAAAATTTTCTGCCCCAGTTTGATAAACTTCTAGGTGGCATGCTTTTCCGCCGACGAACCATCTTTTCCTATTTTAAATCAAGGAAAATTGTTAGTTTCAAAATGCAGTGAGCGGTCGTGCCGCTCTTGCTGGGGCAATTCTCCTTTTCTTTTAACTGCTTTGCCTTCCTCGAACTTTGGGACGACGTTTATACTTGCTGGTGGATGGTGCTCTTTCCAACAGGATCTTTTATCTCTTCTTTTTATTCCAAACTTCAGTGTGGTCTGACCCTCTTAGTTGGTGATCTGTTGTGAGAAACTATCTTTCGGATGTGTAATATGTGTCCATCCTACTCCGTAATTCCTGTGAACCTTCCAATCAACCTGTCGTTCCAATCTTAATATCGGAACGACTTTTGTCTTATTGCCTTGTTTCACGCCTATTCATCTTCATTGTACCGCTTTGGGAAACTTGGTAGTAAGCTTTGAAAAATGAAATTTTTAAAAGGAGAGAAAAATGATAGATAAAAAATGAAATAAAGAATGCTGACCGCGAATGACAAAAGAAAGGGAAAACTTTTCTGAACTCAAAACTGGAAAAACTTATCTGAATGTATAACTGATCCAATGGTTATGCCGTGCCTTTGAGATTAATCTACCCAGTCTATTTATGTCAATCGCTTTCTAACGGCTGCGTTTTGCTAAAAAGTACACGAATGTCCCAACCTTGTCTCATGCAGACATCTTGTAACCATCTCGCCTTGTCACTTCATAGTGCCCTTCAAAAGGTTTTCACTAATGAGATTCTCTCATTTCTCTCGACCTCCCGTCGCCTTAGGGTGCCTGTGAAGGTTTTCACCGTAAGACTCTCTCATTTTATTTTCTTAGCTTTCTTCGCCTTAAGTTGCCCACGAGGGTTTTCATCGTTAAGACTCTCTCATTTCGCTTTCTTTCCAGGCTGGGGTATTATCCACGAAATTCCCTATAAAGGGCTATCCATTTTTAGCTTGTGAATCCTGGACTCAGTCGAGGATCGGAGTGTCCTTCTTGGCTTTCATTTGCATGACTTGGCATTTCTCAAATACTGATCGAGAGGTCTTTTTTGGTCATTAATGCGGTTTTCGTGTATGAGGCTAGAGAAAAGGGATTTAACCTCAACGGGTAGCTCATTACAACTTTCGGAATCCACACTATCTTTTCAAACGAAACATGACTTCTGCCCCAGTTTTGTTGCTTGGGGAATCTTTGATTTTTATTTTATTATGACCGAGCCGTGTGGCGCCTACGTATCCTTCTTGAGGAATCAGGTCAAACGTAGTTCACTCTTTCTTGTGTTTTTTTCTTTGTTTCTTTTTCTATTTTGTTATACATCTTCCTTGAGGATTCCAAAAGAGGGTATATGAAAGAATAATTAAGGCTCAAAGGGGAAAACAAGGGTTAAAGTGTTTGGGTAGTAGAAAAATTGCCTCTGTCATTTCATTCTCCGAAAAATGCCAAATACACACAAATGAAACCACACGTTGACAAATACATTAAAAAATTACACATAATATCTCCTGACTGCATCGGAATTGATAGCCATATCGGTGCATCTTCCTTCAATATCAGTTAGACATAGAGCGCCGTTGGATAATACCCTAGTCACAACAAACGGTCCCTGCCAATGGAGCGAACTTGCCTTTTGCTTCGGCCTGATGTGGTAGAACTCTCTTCAGCACATGTTGTCCCACTTCAAATTTCCTGGGACGTACCTTCTTGTTATATGCTCTTGCCATCCTCTTTTGATATAATTGGCCGTGACATACTGCTGTCAATCTCTTTTCATCGATCAAGCTCAATTGCTCTAATCGGGTTTTGACCCACTCGTCGTCATCAATCTCGGCTTCAGCGACAATTCGGAGGGATATGATTTCAACTTCTGCTGGTATTACTGCTTCAGTCCCGTACACCAACAAGTAAGGAGTTTCACCTACCGAAGTCCGGACGGTAGTGCGATAACCCAACAGTGCAAATGGTAACTTTTCATGCCATTGCCTAGACCCTTCTACCATCTTCCTCAATATCTTCTTTATATTTTTGTTTGCTTCTTCAACCGCACCATTTGCTTTGGGATGATATGGTGTGGAATTTCGGTGTGTAATCTTGAACTGTTGACATATCTCTTTTATCAATCTGCTGTTAAGATTGGCACCGTTATCTGTGATGATTATCTTTGGAATTCCAAACCTGCAGATGATGTGGGAATGTACGAAGTCCGCCACCGCCTTCTTGGTCACTGATTTGAAGGTTTTGGCCTCCACCCACTTGGTAAAATAATCGATCGTTACCAGAATGAACCTATGACCATTGGAAGCCGCAGGTTCTATAGGTCCAATAACATCCATACCCCATGCAACAAATGGCCATGGCGCTGACATTGTATGCAACTCGGTCGGTGGGGAATGAATCAAATCTCCGTGTATCTGACACCGATGGCATCTTCGCACGAAACTTATACAATCACGCTCCATAGTGAGCCAGTAATATCCTGCTCGAAGAATCTTCTTTGCCAATACATATCCGCTCATGTGTGGTCCACAAACTCCGGAGTGTATATCTGTCATCACTGTTGTGGCTTGACTCGCATCTATACATCTCAACAATCCCAAATATGGGGTTCTTTTGTACAACACCCCTCCACTAAGGAAAAATCCGTTCGCCAATCGCCGAATAGCTCTCTTTTGATGTCTAGTTGCCTGCTCTGGGTATATTCCTAACCTGAGGTACTCTTTGACATCATGAAACCATGGCTCACCATCCATCTCTTCTTCTATCATATTGCAATAAGCATGTTGATTTCGAACCTGAATGTGTAACGGATCGACACGAACCTAGTCCGGGTGATGTAGCATTGACGCCAGAGTAGCCAAAGCATCGGCAACCTCATTATGCATCCTTGGGATATGTTTGAATTCTACCGACCGGAAACACTTAGTCAGATCATGCAAACACTGACGATACGGGATAAGCTTTAAATCTCTGGTCTCCCATTCTCCCTGAATCTGATGTACCAGAAGGTCCGAGTCCCCCAAGACCAAGACGTCCTGTACGTCCATGTCCACCGCTAATCGCAACCCTAAGATGCATGCCTCGTACTCAGCCATATTGTGGGTACAATGAAAACGCAGTTGAGAAGTAACAGGATAATGATGTCCTGTGTCAGAGATAAGCACGGCCCTTACTCCGACTCCTTTTGCGTTCGCCGCTCCATTGAAGAAAAGCTTCCACCCTGGATCCTCGGTTAACTCCAACCCATCAATTTGCAATACTTCTTCGTCTGGAAAATACGTCCTCAAAGGTTCGTATCCGTCATCGACAGGATTCTCAGCTAAGTGATCGGCTAGGGCTTGAGCTTTCATAGCCGTCCTTGTCACATATATGATGTCGAACTCCGAAATAAGGTAAGTGGTGTACGAAGACAAATAATGTTTTAACTTTTGGGCTACCCAAGTCAAGGTACAACGTGTCTTTTCCAAATGAGTGTACTTAACCTCGTGGATCGTGAATTTCTTACTGAGGTAGTAAATGGCCCGTTCCTTCCTGCCAGTAAGATCATGCTGCCCCAGCACGCAGCCGAACGAATTCTCCAAGACCGTTAGATAGAGAATCAGGGGTCTACCCGGTTCAGGCGGAACTAGTACGGGTGGGTTTGACAGATACCCTTTGATTTGGTCAAACGCTTCATGACATTCTGTCGTCCATTCTATCGCAGCGTCTTTCTTCAACGGACGGAATATGGGTTCACAGGTTGCTGTAAGCTGAGCAATAAACCTACTGATGTAATTTAACCTTCCCAACAAACTCATTACCTCTGTTTTATTCTTTGGCGGGGGTAGCTCCTGAATGGACTTGATTTTGGATGGGTCCAACTCAATGCCCCGTCGGCTGACGATAAATCCTAGCAACTTTCCTAATGGAACTCCGAATGCGCATTTGGATGGATTGAGCTTGATATCATATCTTCGAAGTCTTTGGAAAAACTTCCTGAGATCGGCAATGCGGTCTTCTTAACGTCTAGATTTTATGATCACATCATCCACGTACACTTCAATTTCTTTGTGTATCATGTCATGGAATACCGTAGTCATCGCCCTCATGTATGTTGCCCTGCGTTCTTCAGACCGAATGGCATTACCCGGTAGGAATAAGTTCCCCATGGTGTGATAAAAGTCGTCTTTTCTGCGTCCTCTTCATCCATCAAGATCTGATGATATCCCGCGTAGCAATCCACAAAGGATCCGATTTCACGTCCGGCGCAATTATCAATCAGGATATGGATATTGGGAAGTGGGAAATTATCCTTAGGGCTCGCCTTGTTGAGATTGTGGTAGTCCACGCATACTCTGATCTTTCCGTCTTTCTTTGGCACCGGTACTACGTTAGCCAACCATTCAGGGTATCGAGTGACACGAATGACTTTTGCATGCAACTGCTTGGTCACTTCCTCCTTGATCTTTACACTCATCTCCGTCTTAAATTTCCGCAGTTTTTGTTTGACGGGCGGGCATGCCGGGTCGGTAGGCAATTTATGGACCACTAGGTCAGTGCTGAGTCCTGGCATGTCGTCGTACGACCATGCGAAAATGTCTCTTAAACTCCATGAGTGTTTTGATCAACTCTTCTCTCAGGTTGGGTTCAATATGGACACTTATTCTGGTTTCTTTGACGTCATCTGTGTCCCCCAGATTAACAGCCTCAGTATCATTTAAATTTGGTTTGGGTTTTTCCTCGAAGTGACTTAATTCTTCACCGATTTCTTCTACGGCTTCATCATCGCCGTATTCCGATTCACTCTCGTCACTTCTTATTTCATGCGTTATTATTTCCAAACCAGATTGACTTTCTAGACTGGGTTGATTAACCTTTAAGCACGCCATATCATTAAGATCGGTTGAAAGAACGCTGCTTAGAAAAGTAAAAATAAGGAAAATAAACAAAATTAGAAACGAAGGGAACAAAATTTCATTAATGGGAACAGTACAAGGAAAAACAAGCTTGCAAACTCAAATCAAAATGAACTGAAACAAACGGATTTTACTTCGGGGACAACCCCAACACAAAATTTCGAAAGAAAACAATCCAAAACAAACTACCAAGACTCCTTCCGGACAGGGAGAGGAGTAGCCTTCCAATTATTCAACTTTGCTTTCGATCCCACAAACTGTATCTCGGCATGGCTGGATCCTTCGCCATCCTCTAGCATGCATACATCCGCGAATAGGTCCTCGAACTTTCTTAAGAACTCTTCGTCTGGCCTAACCATAGGACTGGGAACCTTTGTCGTCGGATTTCCTCTTACTCCGGACCTGACAAAAGATCGGGAAAGGCGCGGAATAGGCTTCGGGAGCACCCACGTCTTCTGCTTGTTCCTCTTGGCTCGCTGGATGTCCTCTGATGTTGGCTTGAATCCCAAGCCAAAGGTTCCCACATTTTCGACCACAGATACCGGTTGTATGATTCCTTGCAGAGATGCACCTAAACCTTTGCCGGGTATGAAACCGTTTCTCAAGATTTCATGAGCCACCATGACGTCTGCAGTAATTATTCTGTCATTGGGAATGCATTCCCCTTCTGGAACTCGGTTGGCGGATACCACATCGCAGATCTGGTATACCCATGGCCCAACATCCTCTTCCGTCTCAACGAAGGGGACGATGGTGCCTGGTTGTAGATCATTCTCTCCATGGACTACGATCTCCCGTTGGTCCCACTCAAACTTGACTAGTTGGTGTAGGCTGGATGGAACCGCTTTTGCGGCATGGATCCACGGTCGCCCTATCAGAAGGTTATATGACACTACCATGTCCAGCACCTGGAATTCCATGGTGAACTCCACTGGTCCGATTGTCAAGATTAACACAATGTCCCCGACCGACGCCTTACCTCCTCCATAAAACCCTCGGACACATATGTTGTTCTTGAGTATCCTGCTGATATCCACTTTCAACTTGTTTAGTGTAGAGAGAGGACAAATGTTCGCACTGGACCCATTGTCGACTAGGACTTTGGTAACCACCGACTCCTCACACTTTACCGTAAGATATAAAGCCTTGTTGTGCTCGGTGCCTTCCTCAGGCAACTCATCATCGGTGAAGGTGATCCGGTTCGCTTCGAAGATCCTATTGGTGATCTTTTCCAAATGACTCACAGAGATTTTATCGGGTACTTGGGCCTCATTCAAAAGTTTCATCAAGGATTGCTGATGCTCTTCAGAATGTATCAATAAGGACAGCAATGAGATTTGAGCAGGGGTTTTCTTCAGTTGTTCTAAGATAGAATAATCATGCAGCTTCATCTTTTCAGGAACTCCTCTACTTCTTCGTCGATTACCGACTTTTTTAGTGTTGCCGGATTAGTCTTTCTCAATTCAGCGGGCACAAAACATCTCCCTGAGCGGGTCAAACCTTGCTCTTCGCAAACTTCCTCTTTAACTTCTTTCCCTTTGTAAGTTGTCGTGATCCGATCATAGTTCCATGGAATAGCTTTGCTATCAGCTATTAGCAACTGTATTGCTGGCTTGATGATGAAAGGATCCACTCGAACACCTGCTACGGTCAAGACGGGTTTGGTTGCTGCCCCTGGTACAACTATTTTTACTACCTTTGGCCTTATAGGCACTTTGTTCACACTTCCCTTTTCTGCTTCCAACCCCTCTTGTACGTCCTTCTTGCAGATGAGTGACTCATCAAGGCTTGGCCCCTTTTTCATTCCTACCCCACTAGACTTGATCATCATTATAGTCTGAGAGGTTTTCTCCTTTCCCTCTTCTACCCGTACCAACTCGATCATATTGGTCTCATGATGAGTTGCAAGTGGATTTTGGTTGATGTTGGGCTCCGCTGGAGTCTGGACCTCAATTCGGTGAGTGTCGATGAGTTCCTGGATAGCTGTTTTCAACCGCCAACATTTTTCTGTGTCGTGCCCCGGACATCCTGAGCAGTATGCGCAATTTATTGAATGAACTAGATTCTTTGGAAGAGGGTTTGGTAGCTTAGCCTCGACTGGATTTAGCAACCCTACTTGCTTCAAACGGTGGAACAAACTGGTGTAAGACTCTCCCAAGGGAGTGAAGGTCGTCGTCCTTGGTGCTCTGTCGTTCTTGAAGGCTTGATTCGGACGAAAGCCTGCGCCCGTGGGATTTCTATAGGCTCTTGGGGGTGGATAATTATTCTGTGGATTTGGCGCACGCCATGGTGCCTGGACGGGAGGCGGAGCATATGATTGGGCATGAT
Organism: Nicotiana noctiflora; assembly: GCA_032618575.1. Lineage (NCBI taxonomy): Eukaryota > Viridiplantae > Streptophyta > Magnoliopsida > Solanales > Solanaceae > Nicotiana > Nicotiana noctiflora. The sequence goes on from JASVEL010005831.1 coordinate 62,655, forward strand.
GGACGGTAAAGTGAGCATCTCGTGTTGGGTAATAATGCTGTGGATGGCTATATGGATTGTGAGAGCAATTTTGTTGGTGGGGCTGTGGCGAATTATACTGCAAAAACCTCGAAGATGGGCTACTGGGTCACCATGCCCTTCGTATAGGTCAAACTTGGGCGTTTTGAACCCGGTTGGCAACTGGACATCTGGGAATGGACACAGATCTTTGTAAGCGACACTGACCTGGTTACCCAAACCATGCATATTCCTGAAGGACTGCTCCAGGCTTTTAACCTTTCGAATAACTTCTTCATGCTCCGAACTTTTGACGTGCTTTTCCGGTTCTGCCGTGTTATCCCAGTGAGGGGTGTGTGAATGCGGTTTAGGAGCCTTAAAGGTAGGCTCAGGAGAATAACAATGATTGTCGTGGATTTGAAAAAGCGGCTCACTGGACGATTTTTGTAAAGGAGCAGGTGGAGGTGCCACAAAAACAGGGGTAACCGGGGGAGGAGGATTTTGCCTGGTTGGTGAAACCGGGGGGATATATGGGTTTTCCCCTTGATAATAAGGATAGATTGGTGCACTGGTCGAGGGGTCAATGGGCGGACGCTCTGGTGCTGGTGGAAGAGTAGGAAGGTTTGGTGATGATTGTCCCCTAGCCTAGGCTAGGTGCATCTCTGTCATTTTCTGTCTCAACCGGTCCACTTCTTCTTTCATGATTTGTATCTCTGTTTTCTTCCCATCGATACTTTTGCCGGAACTAGACATGCTTGCTGGAATTGGACCTTTTGATCTGGTATGGTAAGGGTGATCGGCCAGTATACTATGTTAAGTCAACTGCTAAACTTTCTGGAATTTGCAACAAACTTGTTAGTTCACTGATATTAACAGGCATGTTATCACATGTTGGATGCAATGCACCTAATCAATTAACCATTTCTAAATGTATTCCTCGCATGCGTCATTCCAACTTTTCTTTTTCTTCTTCTCTTATCCTTGAAAACTTTATTATTATTAACCTCCCCATTTTTCTTTTTTTTTTAGTGGTGGTCGAATCTTATGTGGATTGCCTACGTATCACGTCCCCGCATGAATCAGACCGGGCGTAGTTCTAATAACAAGATTGTGGCGGAATTCGGTAATTTTTTATATCAAAAACCCTTACAGTTACAAAACATGTCTTACAATAATCAACAAAATAAGAGAAATGCTTGACTCGAACAAAATAAAATGCCAACCAGCTTGACTCAATATTTCAAAATACATCTTTTAATCAACAGTCTAATGCTCTTAAATTCCAGGGGGCCCGCGAGGCATCGTTCGGCCTTGCCGCGGGCCTTGGTGTGAGGTCCCTGTGTAGTCCCCTTAACTCTCTCATGATCTGATGAACATAGTCCATAACTCTGAAGCAAAAAGGGCGGTGCGGGGCATTTGTTCACAAGCTAAGCACTTCATGGTGACATAATGCCCAATTTCCTCAATTCTGTCCTTGATTCTGTCCCTTTCTCCGAGTAGCTGTTCTATCCGCTGGTTCTTTGCTCCTAATATATGAACATTGTTGGTGACTCGGTCTAAGAGTCTGTCCACTTGTTCTTGCAGTCGTGCCATCAAATTGTAACAACGGTCGAGGCCTTCTCTGGCATCCCCGGGCTTGTTTGAAAACCCGTTCACTGAGAGTAGCATTCGCTTCCCTTAGATTAGCGATGATCTCAGTATAATATTTTTCCACTCGTTGTAGATGAAGTGCATGTTGATGTGCCTCCCTTCTCCAGCTAGCGCGGATCCTCATCGTCTGGGCCTTCGACTCTTCCAATTCTTTTTGGACATCTGCGACTTGATTTTTTAAACCCTTTATCAATTTCTCGTCTGATCGACTCTTCAACTGTCTGTCAGCATCTATTTGCATTTGCCGGATTTGAGATTTCAAGAAGTCATTTTCTTGTGCCAACTTCTTTTTATCTCCTTTGCTGGCGGCAGCTTGCATATCCTTTTCAAATTGGAGCTCTTGGGTCCGTTGCTCTATCTTGCTAATCTTTGTTCTATAAGCTTCTTCCTTGGCCAACTAGTCCCATTGTTCTTGTGACGCTTCAGCAAACTCCCTGAGGTGGGGCCTTTTTGTGGGCCTTTGATGCTCCAGGTCTCTGCTATATCATGCAAGGTATTCTGACGATACTTCGCCTCGGGCTCGATCTCGCACCCGAGTGTCTATCTTCAATGTTTGACACTCACTCCAAATCTTTCGGACCAACGCTTCAGGGAACTGTCCTCCCGGTCCAATTTCAACCAGATATGGGCTGAGGTCTTCTTCTTTTGGGATTCTTTGGCATCGTCCCAACTTTCTCAATACTCGACATGGCGCGTAAGGCTGGATGCTGTTGAGGCCCATTAGTAATAAATATGATTCTGTGGCCGATGCATATATGACTTCGTCCACGGGTAGCCTGCCAAATGTCCATTCTATCTTGCTGGCTGTAATCAAGCGCAAGAGTCGTATCCATCCGCTAATCCCCTCTGGCAAATCATATCCCTCGACCCTTGTAGGGAATTCTTCTACATAGGTTTTCTCCGATAAACTATACCTCATAAACTGCGGGCGACGACATAAGTGATCGATCATCCACATTTGGAGCAGTACATTGCAAGCTTCAAAGAAGACCCCTCCAGCTTTGCAAATAGTAAGTGCGCGAGAGATATCCGATATTATCATGGGAGCCAAAGTACTATTGTCTTGTTTCATCAAAGTGCTGACGACCCCTGCCACATGTATGTTGATATTCCCGTCCTTTCCGGGAAATATCAATGAACCTAGGAAAGCTATCATGAAGGCGATGCGTCTATGCTCTTCCCATTTTGACTGGTTTTCTCCACTGCAGACTTTGCTTTTGTGTTTGTTGAAACCCCCATAATGACCATATTTGTCATATAGAAATGCTAAAGTGCAGAACCCTTCTGATAAATCTGGGTTGTGTACAGTTCTGCGGATTTTCACGGTATCCAAAAACCTATGTATTGTCACGACCCTTGGTGCAATGAGATATTGTTCCCTCATAGGGACTTTTGGTCTTCCGATATATCCGGCCAATTCTTCCAATGTTGGCGTGAGTTCAAAGTCTGAAAAGTGAAACACATTGTGTGCTGGATCCCAGAATGAGATCAGGGCTCGTATGATGTCTCCTCTCGGGGAAATATTTAGTAGCCCCACTAGATTCCCCAAGTACAGCTTAACCGCGTCTTGTCCTTGCTCGCCCAAGTCGTTCCACCACATATGCAAACTTAAGGGGACCTTGTTTATGATAGCTTCGGTTGTATTCTGACTCGTGCTCATTCTGCACATTTATTAAGGTAGTTTTTAGACGAAAGAAAAATCTTTATTTGACCCTAACAAAAACTATCTTTTTCTTAAAAAAAACAGAACGGGCCATAGGAATTGACTGGTCAAAATATTAATACTGATGAAAAGTGGTCGTTGAGGCAAAGTTAAACATCCTGGCATTCCGTCATTATTTCTTCTTTCATAAAAAAAAACTTATTTTGAAAATATAGGGAAGTTGGACCTGTTAAAGGCTGCCTACGTATCTCACATCCGGTGAGAATCAAACCAGCGTAGTTCAATCAATGGACGAACTATTTTAAAACAACATTCTCTTGTTCTTTCAAAATTGAATTCGTAATAAGACAGTCCTTTCTACAAAACCTTTTTTAAAAAAATGAATTTTTTTTAATTATTATTATTATTTTTTTATTTTCTTTTTATTTTTATTTACACCTTCTTTTCTCTTTTTTTTTTATTATATCCTTCGACGTTTAAAAGTTGGTCAGCATGCGAGTCCAGGACAAATATATGCAACATGCGAAATGCTCATACGAGGTCATACTATATCTGGTTACCTGTCCTAGAGGGACCCAACCCTTGTGTTGAGTCCCCTAAGTCAAAACATGATGTAAATAATCGTCCTAAGTTAGGCTCAATATCCTGATTTTTTTTTTTTTTGTGATACTAGACTGTGTACCCGAGCAGACAACTCGGATCGAGGAGGGGGCTACGTACCGGGGCCCCGCGGGATCGTCCGGCTTTGTAACTTATCCTGCCACTTTTCTTATTTTTGGTATTGACACTAACAGAAAGGGGAGTCTCAACCAGTAAGCACATCCCCGTGGGTAAGAAGAGAAGTGTTTTCGGCACAGTTTTATATATACAGTTCACGCAATATCAAAGCGGTAAACATGTAGCACGTTAATCAAAATATATAATGAAATCAGATATAAGCAAAAACAGCAATTTAACTGAGCTCGAATTCTTAAACCCTGAATCGAAGTTCTAGGTTACCAATCCCCAGCAGAGTCACCAGAGCTGTCACACCTCCTTTTTCCGCACATACGAGGGCGCAAGGGAGTTTTTCCAATTAAAGGACAATTGAAACGGGATTTATTTATTTAATTCAGAGTCACCACTTGGGAAAATAATGGTGTCCCAAGTCACCGGTTTTAATCCCGAACCGAGGAAATTTATGACTATAGTCTGCGAAATTAGAAACCTGGATAAGGAATTCTGTTAACCCGGGAGAAGGTGTTAGGCACTCCCGGATTCCATGGTGTTAGCACGGTTGCTCAACTGCTATTTTTTGCTTTTATCTGATTTCGTTATATATGTAATTAGGTGCTTTTAATATTCCGCTTTTTTTTTTTGCGACGTCACGAAAATACACTTCGAGTCACACCGCAGCCAGTACGCCTGTGACTTTAATGTATTTCAGTTTCGCCGAGAGTAGGATTTGGGTCACATAAATGCGCACTCGTATTTAGGAAAGTAATTTTATTAAAGGCGTGCCTAAAGAGTTTTTCGTGTTGTTAACTTTAGGAAAAATCGTGAAATTCGCTAAACGGTCTTCCCGAGTCTAAGTTTTTTTTTATAACAGTTTACTTGAGGGCCCCGCAATTGTGTAATTTTATTTGGCGAGGCTCGTCTCATTATTTAAAGGTCAATCCTAGAGTACTATATTTTTCTATCATTGTTCTTGCTTTAGATAAAATAACTATTAATGCCTTTTAAATCATAGTTTGTATTAATGTCTTTATTTATCCAAGCCTTCATGTTTTGGGCCTAAGAATCGGATTAACCCAATTTAGGAATAAAGCTGACAGTCCGTATTTTTTAAACACAGTTTTGAAATCAAATGAAGTAACTATACTTTTAACAGACATTGAATTAACAATTCGATTCATGAATTAACGTGTTAAAACCATGCCCCTGGATGCCCCTGGATGCATATCTAATATCCCTGAAACTCGTCACTAGGCCCTGAATCCTAAGCAAAACAATTCGATCTCTTTTAGCTTAAGAAACTTATAGAATGTAATTCTAATTACTGCTATTATTAAATAATTGCAGCTAAGGTTATCAACTCAAAAGTAAGGTAAAATCAAATTTTTGCTTCTGTTTTTTTAACTATCAGTGTATCACTAATTATTCAATGAAGTAATAATAAAAATGCAAATGACAGTAATAATGGCTCAAATACACGATACTAATCAGGCTAACATTTAACATTAAAGATGAACATGTTGCGATTGTGAACAAAGTTTGTAATCTAATTCTCAATCATTTAGTTATCCTCTAGTTTCTAATTCAAATATGAGAAAACAAAACAAATAAGAATGTAACTAATTAAAACCAACCGATGAATCTAAGTTTCAAAGTCCAAATAGCCTATTACAATTCATAACCATCCTAACTCACCACAATGAACAAATACTCACAATATACAAGAAAAATACAAACTAAATATAACGAAATTATTTACACAGCAAGTTCTTCAGAAATCCAACTTCAATTTCATTTCCTATTGTCAAGAGATGGAATTACATCAACATAAGCTTGAAATGTATACCTGGATATGGAAGATACAAAGAGAAGGAGGTGTCAGCAGCGGGTAATGACAGCAGTAACAACGGCAATGTAACAATACACTAACAACAACCCAGACTTAGAATCATACAGCAGAACACCAGCAGCAATGGAGCAGGATAAAATAGCCAAAACAAACACCAAATTGTCCAAAGTATAAACCCAGCAAATCCAAACACGATTACTGGCAGAAATAGAAAGAACTAGAAGCTGTAGAACAGCAGTTTTCTGGGTTTTAAACACTCAAAGATCAGAAGCTTGAAGCTTCAACCAAACAGTAGTAGACTGATGTTGGCATTTTATAACAAAAGAGACCTTACTTTCCATCCTTTAACTCTCAAACTATGGACTCCTTTTAATCTCCCTTCAGATTCTTACAGTGTTTATGAGTGTATATCAGTGTATACTCAGTGTATTTTCTCTATTCAACTTAGTGCTCTCAATTTTCAGAATATATTCAAAGCTTAAGGCTTTTTCTTTTTTAGACCTCTCTCTGTTAGTATTCTCTTTTAGTCTCTTAAAAATGTCTCCCCTTTCTCTGTTTTTTGATCCTCTTTTTATAGCCAAAAGAACCAGGACAACCCCTTAAACAATAACAACTCATCTTTCTCCTTTGCACATGCATACCCTTACCCTTTTAATCATTTCCCCCTCTTAAACACATTCTGGCAGATTTAATAAACCCCAAATCTCCCACCATATTCTCTGCCCAGCCCACTAACTAATGTCCAATTCTATGTTTAATTCTAAAGTATACTAGCAGCCTGTTTTTCTTTTAAAAATACTCAAATCATTATAAAACTGATACTGGCAGCCCACTTTTATTATCATCTCATGTTATCTTTTCTTTACAACTCTTAGGGGCACTCGCAATATTAGTAAAATGCATTAATTTAGGTGTTCCTCAGTATCCACTGGACAGAACAATTAAACTAATCATTTTTTTAGAAAATTTGAACTCTAAATTACCCCTGGAATCCCTGTGTTATTTAATACACTGTGAAGTCTGATTTTAACATCAACCAACAGTCACAACAACAAACAAACAACAAGAACAAAGCTTTCAAACACCCCTAATCCAAAGTCACAACAAACTCCAAATTTTTTATTCAATTACTGTCTTAATGTGCTAACAAGCATACTCAGAAAACTAATTGTCAAACATTCGATTAAACGATTACGGCATGTACATTTGATATCCAAACAATTGCAAAAGCAGTGAACCAAGAATTCTCGGCCAAGTGCCGGGGAATACGAAGCTAATTGTTCGACGACGTTAATCAACGTGAACACGTATTCGACAACATACATAATCAAACAAGCAACACAGAATCAGAATTGACCAACCAAAGGGTCTCTGAGAAAGTAGAAATAAAACAGGGACGGCCAGAAACAAACCAAATCGAATCTACTTATTCGACGACGCTAATCGCAGCGAATTCATTTGAAACAACTAAACAAAATAATTTTGACCAAATAAAGGTCTTGGAGAAGAGATGAAAACATAAAATCGCAATAACAGATAGAATAAACGAAAATCAATACAAATAAAACAAGTACAAATAAAACAAAGAAGAAAGACAGAAGAAAATACCTCGAACAGTAGAAACGAGAATCAAAACACTCTTTGGGTCGTTCGGACTTGGACTCGGATTTTGAAGTCGAATGGACTTTAATTGAAATGTTTTCAAACGAAAACATATCAATTAAAGTCTATTGACTTCAATTCCTTTTAATTTGGACAAAAATCCCTAATTCTCAAGGCTAGGGTTCTTGGGGCTTGGATTTTGTGGTTTGCGTGGTTCAGGATTGATTCGAACCAAACCAATGGTGTTTAGGGTGCAAGGGAGGTCAGGGGACGGCGGGGTGTGAGTTTGGGCTTGGTTGGAGTGGGTTAGTGTTTTGCTCGAATCTTCAAATGAAGATTCGAGATGAGGGGGCATGATTCGAGCCAAACGGTTAGTGGATTTGGGCAGAGGAAGGCAAGGTGGTTCAGGGGTGTTGTTTTCATGGCCAACGGCATTGTTGCCACCGGCTTTCAGGTGACGGAGAGCAAGGGCGGCGCTAGGGTTTTGCTCGTAGTGATATCGTCTCTGAGAGAGACGATAGTGAAGAGGGGGGGTGTCTGGATCGGGTGGGGGCTGGGTAAAGATCAAGTTTATATATGAAGGGGGTGATTTAATCTCGACCGTTCGATCAAGCAAAATCGATGGCCTGGATCTCTCACTTAAGAGAGACGGCACCGTTTGGATGGGTTACGAGACCAGATCGGTCTATGATGAAGTGGGTCGGGTTAATTTTGGGCTGGACTGGGGCGGTTTCAAGTGTATTTGATTGGGTTTGGGTGAATTTGGCCCAATTCCGGGTTTTTCTTCTTTTTTATTGATTTCTTTCACATTTCTTTACCAAAACTAAAATTTTAAAAATCCTAAATTAAATTACAAAACTAGATTAACCTATCAAAAATACTAATTAACTTCTAATAATAATTATCACACATAATTAAATAACAATAAAATCGCACAATTAGGCCATTAAATGCTAAAAATGTAAAAGTACATATTTTGTGATTTTTTCGTTGTCGTAAAACAAACTTAATTACTCTTAATTGTGAACTTGAATCTTATATACAAATGCAATGTATTTTGTATTTTTATTTATTTAAACAAATAGACAAGGACACACAAATACAAACAATAAGAGAAAAAGTAACATAAATCCATAAACATTGCCAACAACACAAAAGTATTATATTTTGAATTTTTTGGGAGTAATTCTCGTATAGGGCAAAAATCACGTGCTCACAGTCTCTAATCATAATAATTTCTCACGATAACCAAATACCAACTGAAAAACCTTTTTCATTAGATAGAGTCTTTTTCCAACACCTTCATATCATGTCCACGGCAATTGAACACGCGATATATCGAACCCATCTCTCAGGTCAACCATTCATGAATCCATTTCACTTTTAACTGATACCAAACAGATTTCGGACCCAATTCTCGGTATTACCTTTCTAACATGCTAAGATCCAATATGCTCGTATTCATTAATAACTCCAACGGTCATTTCGATTATAACACACCGCACCGGTGATAAGACACCTCAACACCGGCCTAAGCCACGACGAGCACAATATAGGCTCCAATAGAAACGTCTGAACACACTCGAATCATGACAGATCAAATCATGATAACTGTTTCCAGCAAAAGAGCTGCAATTCAATTCCTCCGTGTCATCATAACATAGAACTGAGATCGCGTCTCGCATTATAGAAATAGAGTACCTGAATCCTCCTCGAGAGGTCATAACATCACATGGCCTTGCCACGATTCGTGATTCTATCCCAACATTATTACTCATGAAGCACCTCAAACCACTAAGCTCAAAACGGTTAGCCATTACTGTAGCACCATAACACATCAACTCATTCCACACGAGACTCGTACATAAGACCACACGGTCTAAGACATATAGGCCACTGAATACTCTCTCAATGTTTCCCAAAAGTACCACATTTTACCACACTTTATTTTGATGAACTTCCCGCAATTTTTAAATTGTCATCATTACTTCCCAATACGGATACCTAGAATCCCACCATTCACATGATATAACACAAGCCTTGATCTTCTCTAACGAAACCGCCATCTTTAGCCACATACACAAATCTTAAGGCACCTGACTGTTACAAGCAAAATCTTAAGGCACTGCAAAATCATTCTCGGGCATCATTCACCCTTATTTAGCTGTAATTCAACCGTCCTATTGAGTAGAACCACTCGTATTTTGTTAGAACTCTGACATCGCAGAACATGATTACTTACAGGTACAATTCGCTATCTTTCTTTTCTATATGGTGAATATTCTTTACCAACAGCAGTTCAAAACACCCTAGTACTTCATCGGATCTACGAAGCACCATAACCTTTACCAGAATTTCCCAACATACTTAGAGACAGAATCAACATAGCACACAATAGTGCAATCAGTTAATCAATAGCAACCTCCCCAACTTAGTTCGAAGCCATTCATCAAAGCACTTTCAACCACTCATATCATTATTACTCAAATGATGCCAAAATGTTAATATGAGATTAAACTCAAGTCATTTACAAGCCTTGACAGAGACTCGAATCATCGGAGACCTTAGCTCTTCTGCAATTCTTGCAGATATACACGCACCACCAATAAGCCCACTCTCTTTAGGTGACAGAAATCTTTCTAAGTCCCCAAATTTTCCAAATATTTCGGCAGATTTTCCTTTGTAAATTGGCCTATCCACCTGCCAGAGAATCACCAAACCATTCTAACAATACATCCACAACTCAACAAGATATCACAATGTATTTCAACAACATTAAATCTCAATACTACACGAATCATATTATCACAATTTATACTTGAACATGCGCTGTATCTGCTCGAATCATAACACATATCAAATACCTTTCAATTACACACGAGGATCAACCCTCCTACTTCTTCTCAATTTAGCATTTCATCACGATACCTTCCACCAGGATACACATAGCAAAGTCACTTTAGTTTTCCTGAGTTTAAACTCGTTCCACTACACATAAGGCGCTTTACCTTCCAATTACGAGATATGATAATTATTCACCACGCCCATAGCTCGGGGCTACACAACAGATTAGACAAGGGTCGAACAATTAACAGCTCATCCATTATTAAATTTCCATTTCCACAATAAAGATCAATACCGATCGTATGAACTTCATAATACCGGCTCGCTAAATCAGCACCTTGGTGCTCAAGCCATAGACAAAGATCCGGCCTCAAGTCCTCCCGACCGGCCCAACATGAACTGACAGAGATTATACGTCGCCCCTCGATCGGGGAATCACAAGCCATCAAGGCAAATTTATTACTAAGCACTCGAGTGCGCTTACAGACGTGTAGAAAGTATTTGAAGAATTACATCTCAAGCTGAATCAAGATCGCACGATAGAGTTCAAGAAAAGTGAAGTGTTTCCTAAAGATTCGCAGCCTCCCGAGGATAAGTACAGGCGTCCCCGTACCGATCCACAAGACTCTACTAACCGGCTCGAGACTCGTGAGTCCTAGTAAACCTAGGCTCTGATACCAACTTGTAACGACGCCAAAACCCAATTGTGATGGTGCCCAGCACACAGCTAGGCCAGCCCGACCAATGAACAACAATTACGGAGCTTTGAGCTCGCCTTATCCCATTTAAGCATAACAATTTATAAGTCAACAGTAATGAAAATATCAACCAGAGAACCAAGTCCCAAATAGCATAGACCGAAGGGTCAAGAGTCATGAGCCTCTACAGAGTATACAAAGTGTAAATAGTGAATATAACTATGCACAAGTGTGGGATGATCAGAACAAAATACAGACAAACAAGAGAATCAGGTCCTGCGAACGCTGGCAGCTACCTCGACTATCCAAAAGCACTCCCGAGCCGCAATAGAATCAGCTCCACTGTGGTGTACCTGGATCTGCACACAAGGTGCAGGGAGTCGGGTGTGAGTACTTCCAACTCAGTGGTAATAAAAGTAAATAATGCTGAAGGGAAGAAAACCACGATAGGCACTATCTCATGCTACACAATACATAACTATCTTTTTATTCCTTTCAAGCATATGTGAGTAGATTATTTAGAAAACTCAATTTTAGCTACTTTCTTTCATAATAATATACCAATACCTGGATACAATCTCAAGCGATGCAAGTCCGCACTCAAATCAGCCCTTCGGGCTCAGCACTCCTGATCAATTTACACCAGGAGATCTGGTCAATAAGGCAACTAATGCATGTGTGCCAGTAATGTATGAGTGCTGAATGTTATGCCACGTAGTACACGTAAATCAATGTATGTATGCCATGCAATGCATATGACCACTACGGCGTGTAGCTCGATCCAATTTGGGTACCCGTGCTCACTGTGGGGGTTCAGACTCCGGAGGGGCTCCTACAGCCCAAGCACAATATTAATATCACACCTGCTGCGGCGCGCAGCCCGATCCGTATACCACTGCGGCGTGCGGTCCGATCCATGCATGTGTATGCATATGCTCACATGAAATGTCATGCCCTAACATATGGCCCTCGGCCCAATCAGTCTAACAAATAATCAAGAAAGCCCTACGGGCAACAATATCACATTAGCTCACAGCTAAAATATTATTAAGACCTTGTTCAAGTTTTTCATAACCTTATAAGAATGCTGAATAGCAAAAATACCATTTAAAACCTTAAATTTAGATAAAAATATGTACAGTGTTATCAAGACAATGATACTAATCCCTGAAGGATTCAAATAATCGGCACGAAGCCCAAACATGATAATTAGTCCAATTCATTTCAACAATTAGGTGTATTACGCGGGACGGACCAAGTCGCGATCCCCAATGGTGCTCTACCCCACGCCCGTTATCCGGCGTGCAAGTCACCTCATCACAGCACTAAGATGTGCAAGTCCGGGGTTTACTAACCCTCAGGACATCATTTACAAGTATTACCCACCTCGAACCGACGAAAGCTCATGCCCGCGACGCCTTAGCTCCTCGAACCGGCATCCACGCACGTCAAAACTAGCACAAATCAGCATAAATATATCAAAATAGGCTAATTAGACAAAACCCAATCGAAATAACTCGGTTTACACCAAAACCCACAAAGTTGTCAAAACCCGACTTTTGGTGCGCTTCTCGAAAAATTATAAAAGTTACATATTCGGAACCCTCGTCTCAATACGAGTCTAGGCATATCAAATTTACCAAGTTCGGACTCCATATGCCCGCTCAAATCGGTATTTTTCTACAATTTAGGCCTAGGGCTTAAACCCACATTTAATCCTCCATTTTCATAGAAATAATCCATGATTTCATGATAAAAGTGTGTAATTAAACCACGAAACTTACCTCCGACAATATCCCGATGATCTCCCGGCTATTTCCCGTCACTTTCTCACTCTAGAGCTCAACAATGGTGGAAAAATGACCCAAAATCGATTTTTTTATCGACTTAAACTCACTGCCTGGGCCGTTTACTCTACGCGATCGCAGCACTGGGCGTGCGATCGCGATGCACAAAAACCTGGCTGCCAACTTTCCTCTACGCGATCGCGTGAGCCTGGACGCGATCGCAGTGCTCAACTCAGCGACCCTACGCGATCGCATCAAAGGGGTCGCGATCGCACTGCTCAAGAACACGACCTTACGCGATCGCATCGACCGACCCGCGATCGCGATGCACAAACACTCAACCTCACGCGATCGCATCACTACTCCTGCGATCGCGAAGAGCAATCTCCCGGCCTCATCTCGATACCCTACGCGATCGCAGTCTCAATGGCCGCGATCGTAGAGAACAATAACCTGCAATTTTATTGCAGCAAATCCAGCAGCCACTTTTTGGCTCAAAATGGTCCGTTTGGACCCCCGAATTCATCCCGAGGCCCCCGGGACCCCAACGAAAACTACCAACATACTCCATAACACGATACAAACTTGTTCCAATCATAAAAACACCATCCTAAACATCAAAATCAGCAATTACGCACAGATTCAAGCCTAAGTTTCTTCAAAACTTCCGAAATCGACATTCGATCAAAAACTTGACCAAACGACGTCCGAATGACCTGAAATTTTGCGGACATATCCAAAATCACATAACGAAGCTACCGCAACTATCGGAATTCTATTCCGACCCCCGGATCAAAATCTCACCTACCGTTCGGATTTCGCCAAAATTCAACCTTAGCCAATTCAAGCCTATTTCTACACCGGGCCTCCAAATTCAATTCCGATTGCTCTTTTAAGTCATAAATGATCCCCCGAAACTAGTCGAATCATCAGAATCTGATTCCGAGCACTCTAACTCGATAGTCAACTTTAGGTTGACTTTCCATATTCAAACTTCCTTCAAACATGCTATTTGCTTCATTTTCAATTTAATTCACTCCTAACTCACCCAATAGGCTCTAACACTGATATAAAAGCATAAAACGTATAATTGTAACATGACGGGGTAGTAAATTCCCGTAACGACGGGCCAGGTCGTTACAAATAACATACCCACTAAATTCTACTAGTGGGGTCTGGTGAAAGTTGAGTGTACGTAGACTTTACCCCTACCCCAAAAAGGGTAGAGAAGCTGTTTCCACGAGACTCTCAGCTCAATAGGAAATGCAATAATATCATAAACAAAATAAGAGAAAAGATATGTAACAATAAAAGGTACCAGAAAGAAAAAAAATAAAAGAATAACCACAACAAATAAATGAAAATACAATAACACAAACACCAATGTGAATACCACAAAGACCGCTAAAAAACCTAACGAAACTCTAAAAGACTACCCACTATAAAGAGGCAAAAATTCTTGACTAACCCCTAGCCTACCACCATAATGCTTGACCTTCACGTGTTCCTATCTAGAGCCATGCCCTCGGAAATTTGAAGTCGTGCTATGTCCTGCCTGATCACCTTGCCCCAGAAACTTCCTAGGCCGCCCTCTGCCTCTTCTCGTACTTGTCGAAGTCAACCGCTCACACCTCTTAACCGGTGCATCTAGGCTTCTCCTCTACACGAACCATCTAAGCCGCACTTCCCGCATCTTATCGCCCACGAAAGTAAGAAGATTTAAATTATAAAATCGGGTAACAATCTTGTCTGTCGAAATCTTAGATGGAAATATGCAAAGAAAAATAAAGAGGGAATGGAATTCTTGAATGGGTTGAGAAAAAAAGTTCAAACTCATTTAGAATAACAGTAAAAATTTACTCGTGTTGAATATTTATATTAAATCAATAAATGTGTGATATGTATTTAATTATAATGAATTTTCCTATAAGTGAAACGAAAAATCCGTGGCGAATGAAAATGAATAAATGGAGAATAAAAAAACATAAAAAAATTCACGGGGAATATTAGAAAAGGGACATGCTTCCAATCCCTCTCTAACTCTTTCTTCTAATATTCTCATATTTTTCTGATCCTTTTCGAGGACATCCGATAAAAGTGTTATATACAATGATAGTATAAATTTACAAAATATATTTTAATTTGTTATAACAAGTAACTCAACTATCTATTTCCTAAATTATAGCTATGTATTATAAATAACTACCTCTTGTATTCTTTAAAATAAACTGATATTTGGAAAAATTCTTCATAAAGTCAAGTAAACACATTAGCATTTCTTGAATATCCATTTAATTTTTCTCATTTTTATCACTTTATAAAATATTTTTTTCCCAAAAAAAAAAGAAAAAAAAAAAGAAAAACGGTGGGGTGAGGGGGATGTTGTCTCTAGGAAGAGTACAATATCGAATATATAATTGATTGGCCCTATACATTCCATTTGAACAAACAACCAAAATGAGAATTAAATTACTATGTTTCTATATCCTTCTGTTTTTTTCACCTCTCCTATCATTGACACTCTTCTTTTTCCTTTTCATGCTCCAACTCTAGCTGTTGGTCCACATCTAGTTTAGAGTACAAGTAATACGGTCTCTTTGTGGGTCACAAATCAACAATGTATTATTCCCTCCGGTTCAAAATAAGTAATTTTTTTAAATTTCAAAAATGAATTAATTATTTCTTTAGTACATTGTCTATGGATTAAATAATATTGGAATATGTGTTAGGAGTATTTATATGAAATAGTAAAGGTTAATATGGTCAATTTCATTACTAATTAATGCTAAAAGGTGAATTTCTTAATCTGTGTGAAAATAAGTGATTTTTTCAAATTTCAAAAATGAATTAATTATTTTTTTATTATATTGTCTATGAAGTAAATAGTGTTGGAATATGTGTTAGGAGTATTTATATGAGATAGTAAAGGTTAATATGGTCAAGTCCATTACTAATTAATGCTAAAAGATGAATTTCTTAATCTGTGTGAAAATACCCAAAAAAATCACTTATTTTGAACTGGAGGGAATATTTTTTTCCTTCCCGTTTTCTACATAGTATTCAGTACTTCATTAATGTTTTGAATTAATCTGTATTATTTACACTATATAAAGTCCATTAAAGGAGAAAGCTCTCTCTTTCAGAAATTTATTTATTATTCCAAGGATTTGAACCCGAAACCTCTACCAGGTAGAGAGATTTCACCCATCAACAACGGTCTGGGGTAACTATGTAATAATTTATTGTTCCTCAACTTGTTTTCCAGATGCCTTACCAAATGAAGTTTATTAAAAGGATATGATACTTACAGAGTCTGAGTTAGGATTTGAACCTTATGGATTCGGGATTATAATCATTTTAAGTTACTGGGTTCTAAATTAATAATTTATACAAATTTATTAGAATTTTTAATATAAATACAGAGTTTACGCAAAAACTACTGGGTTCGGCCGGACCTATCGCTAATACCGTGGCTCCGCCCCTGGGTACTGATAAAGTTATAATGTGTAAGATATATGATAATGTGTAGATTGAACCAAAATTTAGACTAAATATAAGATAATGTAAGGTAGGATAAAGTTGTAGAGTTTAAGTTTTGTGTGCTGAAAGTGTCTTAAATTTTGGAACCATTAACCTACCATACCATGTAACTTTTTCATAGCAAGCTTGATAAGATAACTTAATAATAACTTTGCTAGACGATTGTTGTACTGATAGTGAAAAATATAATTTTTTCTACTATCAATATATTACTTAAATGTTAACCAACTCCGTCTATACTGCAAATGCGCGAGCACCTACAATTTTGTTGTCATCAAACATATTTGGGGCATGTGCACAAATAGTCATTCTTAGGGATGCTATTTAAAGATTAATCAATACTTATTTCATCTTGTAATTTTAAACTAAAATTTTTAACTTCCAGACGGTCCACGACAATTTTTGTCCCAAAATAATAAATTGGAAAACAAAAATTTAAGACGTATTGCCTAATTTTTAAATAGCCAATGCTATCTAAAATTTAGAGTGGCTTTCTGGTGTCATTTCTACAACATATTTGAGCGTATTGACCAATGGACCCAATTAGCTATCCATTAGGCAACGTTTGTGGTTAGCAGCCCAAGAGAGTTTGGTGACATCAAATTCTAAGGTCCAAATTCCTGCTGCTTTTTGCCCTTAAATTCTTGGATCTTTATACTAATAGCCGGTCATATTTATTATTTATTTTTTAATTATATATATATAAATTGTACATTAATTATATATATATTAAATCTCCACCGTCTATTTTAGCTGGTTAGATGTGCGGTTATTTGAATTAATTGTCTAAATTCTTGCCAAATCCTCCTTTATGGGTAGCCTGCTCTTTACATGTTTTTTTTGGGTAAATAGATTTTTTAAAGAGAATGCTCTCTCTCTAATTTATCCATTAGGTATTTCCCAAATTCCAATTAGCTTGGAACTGAATCATAATAATAAATAGTAGTAATAGTTGGATTTTTGAAACAAATATCTTGCGCCTAAACTCAAATTTACATTCATACGCTTTCTTTACTTGTCTCTTCTTTTGCTGGTTTTCATTTGTGCAGAAAAATTGTATTTTCATCAAACTTTAAACGGCAGAAGTCAAATTTAGTGTCAAATTGATTTTTCATTTATTGATTTAATGTGTTTAGTCGGAGAATACCAACTTGCATTGTACAATTCCTTGACTTATAATTAAGAATGAGTTCCAACTACCAGTCTAATCCTTTTTTTATTTATTAAAGTAGTTAGTCAGTTGTCAGAAGTAAATAAATACTTTTGCACATAAGCAAACCAGTGTAATATACTAGTATTACCTTTAAAGTTTAATATGACAGTTTAATACTCCCTCCGTTTCAATTTATGTCAACCTATTTCTTTTTTAGTCCGTGCTAAAAAGAATGACATATTTCTTTATTTGGAAACAATTTACCTTTATGCAATGATTTATAGCCACACAAAATAAAGGTGCCTCATTTTACACCACAAGATCAAAAGGCTTCTCTCTTTTCTTAAACTCCGTGCCCAGTCAAATGAGTTCACATAAATTGAAACGGAGAGAGTAGTACTTAAAAGCTGTTTAAGTTTTGCATTCTTGTTTCTCTTTTCTTAACGACAATTGTTTGAGATAGTTACTTACATTAGAATCGTGTTTCTGTTGTTTATGTTTTGTTGGCCTATGTAAGTTTGATTCGATGATTGACAAATGAACTCGAATATGAACTAGGTTCATTCACAGTGTACACAGATACGGGCAGATTCAAGCTCAAGGCATGCACGTGAAGGAGATAAGCTTAAGTGATTATATATGATATCTCCTCAACGAAAATATTGAGCATGACTCCTTACTTGAAGAGAACTCTATCCTAGATAAGGAAAGAGTTAGAAGTTGAAGATAACTAGAACTCCTCCACCTAGGAAGAGTAAAGCATTAGACTTCTAGTTATTTCCTATTCTAATCATTCTTTATATGACATGATGTTCTCATTTTGCAGGTACAACACAAACGCTAAAGTTAAATGAGAGTAGAGAGCAAAATAACAATGCATTTTGCAAGCAATTCTTGTGTCGTAACGACCCGGCCAGTCGTTTCGTGAGTTTCAGCTCCGTTCCCCATTTTTCTGCTTCATTTGTGTTCTTCAGCTTTATTACGTCTTACTGGATCAGTTGGTTCGGGTCAGGAGTGGTTTTGGAGTAAATTGAGACACTTAGTCTCTTGTGAGAAGGTTTAAGTTGGAAAAGTCGGTGTTGACTTGTGTGTAAATAACCTCGAATTTGAATTTTGATGGTTCCATCAGCTCCGTTAGGTGATTCTGGACTCGGTAGTGAGTCCGGAATGGGAGTTGGAGGCCCGTGGTAGAATTAAGCTAGAAGTGGCGAAAGTTAAAATTTTGGCGATTTTGGCCGGCATTAGAAATTTTGATATCGGGGTCGAAATAAAATTTCGAAAGTTGGAGTAGGTTCGTGGGGTCATTTTTGACGTGTGTGCAAAGGTTGAGGTCATTCAGACGTAATTTGATACGTTTCGACATCGTTTGTGGAATTTGGAAGTTTAGAGGTTCTTAGGCTTGAATTCGAGGGTAATTTAGTGTTTTGATATTCAAAGATTCAACTAAGTTCATATTAGGTTATGACTTGTTGGTATGTTTGGTAGAGGCCCCGAGGGGCTCAGTGTGATTTCGTATAGCTAACGGGGAGTTTGGAACTTGGAAATGCAGTTGATCAGCTGTTAGTTCTGGTGTCATCTGCACATGCGGAATAGGAGCCGCACGTGCGAGTCTACAGGAGTGGCAAAGGAGCTGCAGATTCAGCCATAGAGAACTTAAGCTGCAACTGCAGGTGCGAGACTTGGGGCGCATATGCGAAAATGAGAAAGTTGGCTGGTTCCGCAATAGCGGAAGGAGATGCACAGCTGCGAGATTTGGCCGTAGATGCAGAGTATGGATTTTTAAGTGAGTTCCGCACCTGCGATGGGAATTCTGCAGGTGCGGCATCACAGAAGCAGGGATGTGGACCACATGTGCTGTTACACTGGGCAGTAAGTATAAAAAAGGAGACTTCGCAAACATTTGCGCATTTCCACTATTTTCAAGTCGGACTTTGGAGCTTTGGGTGGATTTTTGAAGGGGATTCAAGGAATTCACCAAAATAAGTTGCTTTTTGTCTATTATCTTTAGTTATGGTGTTATTCCGTTGATTTTTCACCTAATTAATAGAGTTTTGAAGTGAAAATTGGGGGTTAGGGCTTGGAATTTTGGAGAGAGTAACTTGGGGATTTTAGGGGCCAAATAATGTCGGATTTTGATGAATTTAGTATGGATAGACTCGTGAGTGAATGAGATTTCTAGTTTTTAACTTTTGCCAGATTTTGAGACATGGTCCCGGGTGCCGATTAGAGCTAATTTCGATATTTGAGCCCAATTTATTAATTTTTCTTGCGGAATTGTTTCCTTGGCATATATTGATTGTGTTTTACTCCCTCCGTTCCTGTTTTTTTTTAGCATATTTCCTTTTTGGTCCGTTAAAAAAAGAATGACCCCTTTCTAAATTTTGAAGTAATGTAGCTTAAACTTCCAATTCTACTTTTAATGAGAACCTTTTATAATCACACAAATACTCTCGGCCCTATTTTAACTTGTTTAAGACCATAAATTCCAAAAGTCTTCATTTTTTCTTAAACTCCATGCACATTCAAACAGGTTCACGTAAGTTAGAACAGATGAAATATTACTTTTGGCTATATTCGGGACATTTGGAGGCCGATTCGAGAGGCAAAGACATCACGGATTAAGATTTTGCTCGGATTGAGATATGGTCTTGAGGGTATGAAATCCCAAACATTGTGTATTATAACTATTTAGGAGGTGACACACATGCTAGGTGACGGGCGTGTGGGCGTACACCGAGGGGATTGTGACTTGGTCCGTCTCGTAGAAAGTAGAAACTATAAACTTGAACATGGTGTTAGCTCTATACTCTCTATGTGTTATGAAAGATTTACTGTAAATCAAGTTAGAGGCCTTGCTTAGGCTATATGTTGGCACTGTTAGGTCTGTAAGGACCGTGTTACATGTTGAATTGCCTACTAGATGCTATTTATACTCAGTCACAGTTTTTATTCGTATACCATATCTCAGTCTCTGTTAATCTATCTAAAACTTCATGCTATTGCTGTTTGGGCTAATGTCCCTGATTTTTGAGAGCCCGAGAGGCTGGAGAGATTGATGACAGAGTGAGATCAAGGGCCTGATTGTGAGGATATTTATGGGATCGGGCTGCACGCCCCAGCTTATTTTATTAATTTATGACTAAGTGAGGCCGAGAGCCTGATTTATTATGCCATGATTGGCTTGTTATAGCGCTTGGGATAAAGCAGCCCCTCCGAAGTCTGAAGAGCCCCTGTGAGCGTAAATACCTACTAAGTGAGAGTACTGAGTGTCGAGTGCTGAGCGATTGTGAGAAATGAGTGACTGGGGGAATGAGTGATCGTGAGGTTGGAGTGATTGGGAGGACTGAGAGATGATTGCCTGATAGGCGGTATTGTTATACTCAAACGGGTCAAATTAGAGAATAACATATTGGAATAAAATTAAGGTTCAACTAATTTTAGAGTCTCCATCTAATTATTTTAACAGTTGATTAGGACACTAATTTTAGCTAAATAATACTTAAAGTTAACTTAACTTTGTTTTATGATCTACTTAGCCTTTGAGACTATGGGTATGGGTTATAATTGCTCTTATGGAAAATGTATTAAGAACTCTATAAGATCTATTAAATATAATTAACCAGTCAAACTTAAGTTAATTGGTTTTAAAACTAAGTGGCGCATTTGTGTAAAAAAATACTGTCAACTAGAAACTGTATGTATGCTATCGTCATGTTGTAAAGAGTAAGTCATTATAGAATTGTATAAATTCACGCTAGAAAAGGAAAATTATTTTAAAGCATCTCAAGCGATATCAACTGTTTGTACTTTAACTTTTAATCTTTAGAAAAAAGTTTTTCCAACCCTTAGATTGAAACAATTCTTATTTTAAAGGGCCGAAGTCTCTTGGTTCAAGAGAAGCCATTTTAAAAGAAAACCTATCACAATTGTTTGTACCAAAATAAATTGATTTTGAAGAGAACATAAAATCTGAAATTAATCAAGTTGTTAAAATTTCACAGGTTAATTTTCTTATAAAGACTTAGTTGGTTATACATAGTTTACAAATAAAACTCCAACTTAACATTATTGAAACACTTTTAACAATTATCTATTCGAAAGCTTCTGTTGTTCTAAACGTCAATACCACACAAGAGGGGGGTGATTTGTGTGGTACATAATTTTTGCACTAGAAGAACCTGGTTCTTCTAGTTGTTCTAATTACAACTATTTGCTGAATTAAAATACAAAAATAAAGAACACATAAATTTTTACATGGAATATACCTGGCTCAAAAGGTGAAAAAATCACGACCTACTACTCACTAGGATTTCCCCAAACATCCACTAAACTTAATAAGCCAAAAAAAATATTTACAAAACTCTTGTAAACCTAAGGATTAACTCCAATCCCAATTTGGCACACAACCTCAACTGTTGCGACACCGTCAACTTAACTCTAACTTGGATACTCAAAGTACCTAATGCAATTGCTTCTATGAAATCTCGAAAGGTACAATATTAAACCACCTACTATAATTGAACTAGAATAAAAATAAACACAATGGAACTGGTTCTTCTACCTTGTTCAAGTAGCTGCAAGCATGCACACTTAATCTCACATAAATTGCTTGCAAAATAGCCTTGCTCTTTCCTCTCAATTTTGCTTAACTTCAGCGTATGTGCATGCCTGTAAAAGAGAACAATTCAATTATTTATTATCTTAGTAATCAGAGTTTGATCATGACTCAATTTCTGATCCTCCATTGAATTTGAATCCTAGACCAATCCAAACTCCAACCCTTATCGGATATTTCTCTTCTCATAAGGAGAATTCTTCTCTTTATCCCATATGCAATCTTTCAGAAGATATTCAGAAGATATTGCTACTTGATCTCAAAGACTTATCTTCTTCACGTGCATCTCATGTGCATGGGCCATAACCACTGTGTCTCCTAAGATTGACATGGTCCTTCACTGAGTTCATTTGTCATTCTTCAAAACTTCAACTGAACTTGGGCCAACAAATTTTTCCTTTTTGGTGATGACAAAATCTGTGCTTTTATTGATCAGAGAACCTGTGGAACTCAGCTAAATTATCAACACTTGAAAAATTTAACTCATCATTAAGGGTCATATTAATTAGGTCATAAACATCACTTTTCAGAAAATAGACACAATTTCTTCTTAAGCACAATATCTTCCCCCTTTTGGCATCATCTAAAAGTTGCATTAAGATATGAATCCCAGAATATTAATAATTACTCATGGCCACTGAGGCAACTACAAGTGAAAGCATGCTTTAGTTAATTAAAAATCAACTTGACAAAAAAAATAACTATTAAGATCAGAATCGTAATAAAACAAGAGAAATGCAAATTTTCATTGATAAGACAGTGCTTCTACAAGATAGTCCACAACAAGAAAGAATAAAAATAACCAACCATGAGCAAAAACAAGAAAAATCCCTAATCTGGGTCACTGGGGGATTAACTAGACTGGTTCAAGGACAGTGCTGGAGGACCTAAGGCTTAGAGGAACTAGAGGGTTGGGATTGGAGAAGATTGAGCATTGTTTGAAGCATCCCTTCACCCTTTACTTTTCTTTTGCTAGCTCATCTTTCATGCTATTCCTTTCATTTTTAATTTCAACAACTCGAGCCTTGAGCCTAGAAATCTCAGTATCCTTTGTCCCGCACTCTTGAACCAAAGCCCTAACCTTCCTGTTCAAACATGAACCAGGTTCAACTGGAGCTACACTGAGTAGATAGTCACAAGCGTGCATGATTTTGATGCCAAAATGGTCCTTGTTGGAGGCCATCTCCTATTTCTTTAATGGAATAATCAACCTATCCAGCACAGTAGTCAATATGAACCCATAAGAAGTAGCATGAGCTTTGAAGCCATTTATGACCCTGTCCAGCAGCTTGACAATGAAGACATGCCAGTTTATTTGCTTTACTCTCACAAGGCATTTCAGAAGGACCAAGTCCATGTGGGTAGCAGTATGCCTCTTCTCCTGTCTGGGCAGCAAACACTTATTCACAAATTCAAATATCACCTTGTGCTTAGGCTTTATTTCACTTTTCTGTACAAATCTTGCCTCTGGCACATCCTCAACAGACTTAGCATCACAAAAATTCCTGGTGATTTAGAGAGAACTAGGAAGATCATCTAGACAAGGCCACCTCTACCTAGTGTAGTCATCATAGCCCTCACATCGTATGTCCAAAATTGTCCCCTATTTAGGTTCATCAAATTGCACCTTCACTCCCTAACCACACTGGTGACTTCCCCATTTTTCACAGTGGCATTTGCCATGAACTCAATCAGTCCCTTTTTTTGCCAGTCTTCTATCCAGTTGAACAACCATGTCCGTCCAACCTTATGCAGCTAGAGCATCGACCAACCTCATCATACCTGGCTCTTCCAGGTCTTTCAGCAACCTCCCTTTAGAATCTTTCTCCTGCCAATGATGACAAATCGATCTTGTTCCTTTTCAGACACCTCTTCTTCTTCTTCTTCTTCTTCTTCTTCTTCTTCTTCTTCTTCTTCTTCTTCTTCTTCTTCTTCACTCCACTCATTGTCTTATTCTTCAGTAACTTTTACTTGTTTTCCCTTTACTGCAGACCTAGTTCTTTTGGCCCTGGAGGGTTCATCAGATACAGATTTTGAAGACTTCTTTGCAGGATTCTTGTTTCCTTTTTGTTTGGCAATGGGAACCTCTAAAGTTGAACCTCTCTTTTGATGGACCAGTTCCATCTCCTCCTCCTCTTCTTCAGCAACCTCAGAACTTTCCACAACCTTTTCTTTTCCTTTCTCCTTCTTCTTTTTCTTGTTTGCCTCTACGACTTTTTACAATTCAGCTTCACTTTGCCTTACCTTGCTTCTAGTAGCTCTCACCTTTGGTGCTGGAGTGATAATAGACTTAGGAGATGGCACCTTGCTTTTCTTTGTTGGCTTAGAGGCAGTTGGAGCCTTTTGAGATGAAGCTTTGCGCTTTTTGGGATCATAGCTTGCTCCAACTTTCTTCAGAATGTCGGCCAAGGTTTTTTCCACAGATGGACTAGGTGCATCTTGTTGTTCACGCAGGTGCACAAGACCTTCAGCGGCCTCCCCAAATTCACTCCCCCCTGGCTTGTTTCCACTCTCCTCATCTCCTCCACAAATTAAAAGAATTTACTTTTATTTTTCTTTCCCTTCTTCTTCGATTCTCCCTCACTTACATCTCTCAGAGATCCCTATAATCTACTTTCTCCACTATATCAGAAAAAACATATCATGTATTTACCGCTTTAGGGTTTTCTTGATTCTTGTCTGATTCGGAAGACCCACGTTCTTCTCCATCACATGTAGAGACAAAAGCTTCAGACTCGGAGCTCGAGTCAGATGATTCCTTTTTAGAGCTTTCCCCCTTTTTTACTAGCTTTGATTTTTCGTTTAAGGCTTTTCTCAAAGGGCCAGAAGCTACAGTTTTCCTGGCCAACATTTTCTGGCGACGAAACCTAGGTTTTGGATTTTCAATGTGAGGTGTTGATGATGAAGTATTAGGGGATACTGGTGGGGGAGTACATGGGTTTTCTTTAGGGTTTGTCATAGTAGAGGGTTTTTTATTAATTATTTTTTGGAATTTTGGAGACGAAGGAGATGATCGGAATTTTGGAGAAGGTGAGTGACGGTTCTGAGCAAAAAGAAGAGATGTGGTGTGTATTTAAAGAGGGGTTATAATTAAGGCAGTAATGACAGCTTTTTCAGTAGTAAGATAGGAGTCTAATCATATTAGAATTCTGGTCTCTTTAGAGATTAATGAGTGTGAGCACGTAATTTTTGCCCCAAGCAATTAATTCCAAAATAAATATACAAAAAATGATTTTTGATTGAAATTTGTTGATTATTGTGTAAAAGTATCAGTATTTGTTTTTAATTGTCGAAAATAAAGTAAAGGGAATTAAAATAAAAATACAAAATGAAATTAATTAGAAAATGTCAAAAATAAGATAATTACTAAATAAATTTAGAAAATGACAAGAAAAATACAAAAAAATACAAATAAAGGGGATAAATATATTGGGAATAAGTACTAAAGAAAAAAAATATAAAATACAAGAAAATACAGGAAAATAAAATAAAATTTAAAAATACAAAAACAATATAAAATACAAGAAATTACAGGAAAATAAAATAAATACAAGTTAAAAATACAAAAACAAGAATACAAGGTATTTTGGGCCAAATTCATAAAATACTAGCCCAAATTAATACCCAAACTGGCCTGGCCCAAATTAAATTGAACCGGCTGCCTATATAATATACCAACTAACGACGTATTGGAGAATAGATCTGGACCGTCGATGATTCGAATCAGACGGGCCAAAGTAAACGATTGTCTTGAAATGAAACGACACTGTTATTCAAAGTAATCAGGGCTGTCCATCTAATTAATCCAACAGATGAAAGCAGTGTCACATTGAACCAAACGACATCGTTAAGGCGAATTAATCACAACTCGTCCAAGTAACTAATCTAACGGACGAGAAAAGAATTTCATTAAAATCAGACAACGTCATTTAGTGGCCAAATTAATCATGGCCACTCATCTAATCTAATCCAATGGCTGATAATCAATATTACATGTTTAATATATATCAATACCCCCGTTCAATCCCTTATTATCCCCAACCCCCTTCCTCCTCTCCACAGGCCATTGGAACCCTACCGGTGGTCTGCTACTGTTTTTCTTCTCCGACCAAATCCACCAGCTCTTGAACCTCCTCCTCCTCCTCCTCCTCTTCTACCACCCTATCACAATATCCCTATCCAAATACCCATCCATCTCCCCAGATCATGAAACTCCGATCGCCGGAACCTTAGCCGGCGACCACCAACCAACGAACCAACCTTCCTCCCTTACACCCTAGAACCGCCTTGAAATTCTCTATCACCCTTTCTAAGTCCCATTCCTCGAATGTTACCCCTACTACTCGAATATTGTAAAATGTTCCGCCGGAACCCTACTCCGGCGGATACCCAAAACCCAAAACCTTTTTAAATTAAACCTTAGACTCTTAAAAACCATTCTTTAACATCCAAACGAGACTCCAAGAGTCTGTCTAGAAGATCAAGGTCAAAAGAGAGTCAAAGTCTCTGAATCACCGGAAAACCAAGAAGAAAAGGAAGAAAATGAAGAAAGATAAAGGAAAAGAAGAAAAAGAAGAAAGAAAGAAAAAGGAAAAAATAAATGTCAAAGCTAAGTACCCTAAACCCATTCTTGTCTCTACTGTGCTTCATTCTTCTATCTTCCTTATTTGCTAAACCTATTGCATGGTCAAGGTCTTATGTGTACTTGAAACTATCTAAATGCTCTCTTGTTCTGATTATAGCCATTTGTTAAATCACATGCTATATAGTTATTTGATGTTCTTGTTCAATAGATCCTTTCCCGACTAAGAGTTTTGATTAATTAGGATTCAACTATTATCAATTTGTCTTTCTGAATTCTGATTAATTAAAACTTAGTTGTAATTAGGGTTATATGTGCAAGATTACATGAAACTGGCTATTATTGCAATACGGTTTATATGTTTTGTTCTTCTGAACTTCTGAGTACTTAGTCACATTAGGGCTATATGTGTAAATGTTGAATGCTTGCTATTATTACAACACATGTTTGATTTCTGACTTGTAAAGTCATTTGTGGCTAGTTTGTAAAGTGGTTAACTCTAAAGGGTTTTAATTAGTCTAAATTGGTTAAAATATAAAGTCAAGTCTCAGGGGTTATATTTTAAATACTGTAGACTAACTCATAGTCTTAACAGACCTAAGGATAGGTCGGGTAAATACATATAGGACATTAGGGGTATAAGAGGAATCGAAAATGGTATTTTTGAAGATAACTTAGAAATAATAAGGGCATAAAAGACAGTTGGGCATGATTTTTGTGTATTAGCTGAATAATAACGGGTGATTAGGTAGAGTTAAATGGTAAATAGGTAATAAACCTTAACAAGTGAGGGTAATAAAGGCATTAACGCCTAAAAGAATGGTATAGAATACCCTAGAACCTTCTAGCAAGGGTTCAAGTGTATTCTTATCAAAAATAGCTTAGACTTAATTGAAATAAATTAAAAAGAGTAGGGGTGGGAAATCTAAATATTTAATTCAAATTTCCCTCCCATTCTACTATGTAAATAGGCACATTCAGGCCTTATTTCAATGATTCAGAAGATTTTATACACTGATACACTAAATAGATACCGAAGTACTGTCATTTGTTCAAATTGTTGCTAGTTTGAGTGGTATTCTGGAACTTCTGATCATTGTTCTTCATCTGTTGATTAAGTTGCTGGGTTTGCTACTTGGTGTGATCGAGGTTTTGCTAGGTTTTACCTATTTGTATGGTTGAACTTGCTGAGTCCCATATTCTAAAGTCTTACTTGTTACTGTGATAATTTGCATTACTGCTGTTGATATTTGGTTGTTGCTGTCATTGATTTTCCTTCTTCTCAACCTTAGAACTTATTGTCTCTTTCATTTGGTCAGGTACACTTCTAGTTCCTGAAGATGTAATTGAAACGCAAAGAATGAATGAAAATTTTTGATTAATTTTGTTTGAAGTTGAATTTTTGTTTTGTTTTATTGTAGCTGTAATACTTAGATTTCATGTAATTTTCTAGGAATTGGTTGTAATAAGGACTGGACTGCATGAATTCAATTTAGAGTTATAGTAGTTGTGATAATGATATAGGAAATAGATTAAATAGTTTAAAACTAAAACTGGCCTAAATTTAGTCGAATCACCTAGATTTACAACTATTATGAAATTAGACGTGTAATACTATACTTAGATATTTTGTTAATTAAGTTCTGAATCAGAATTAATTAATTCGAAAAAGCATGAGTAGTTGAATTTTAAATCGTGTTACTGTTTTATCACTGTTAAAATTGGTTTAGCTACAAAACTTGCATTAAACTATTGTGATATGGTAATCTGAATATGGTTGTAATGACAATGGTAATTCGAGCATGTTTTAGTTGAAATTTAGAACACTATTTTCAGTTAAATAAAAACAACAATATAATTCTACAAGTAGTATTTCAACCAATAAATAACTTGTGGATCAGACTCTGTTAATTTAGAAGTTAAACAATAACGAGTTGATAGAAACTGTGTGTCAACGTTTTTAGTTAGTTGATAATATTGAAACCAGTAGTGTTCAAATTTAAACTGGCGTTAGTAAAAACAGTTAATTGTTAATACTGAATAATATTTGCTCATAGTGTTGTTAGTTCATTAAAATATTAATTTGTCCTGAACCTGCTTTACGTGTTAATAATTTGGGCCTAGCTATGAGAAGAGGCCCAAGTCCAAATGGTATGGCATTTTTTCCTATGAGAATAGATATGGAAACAACGACTGGGCTCCAAGTAGCCAATTGCACTTTGGTACAGCTCCGTTAAGTCGGCCCAGGTCCCAGGCCCAATAATGTGTAATGGCCTGGATTCAAATAATTAATGATAAAACTGCTCCAAAACAGTTATAATTAGGGGAAAAAACAGAAATAGAAAATATAGTACATAAATAGGTTTGACCTTCTAAAATGAAAAGGGACGAGCCTCATTACAATGCAAAATGCATGGGGCTCCCAAATAATAACTATAAACTTTAGACCCGGAAGGATCATTTAGACAATTTCACGATCTTTCCTAAATATAACAAGAATAGACATTATTAGGCGTAATTTAATATACATTCCTTTGAATGGGTGCATATTTATGTGACCCAAATCTTACTCTCAATGAAGTCGAAATATATTCAAAGCCACATGTGTACTGGTATGGTGTGGTCGATGATGTATTTTCACGACGTTGCAAATTCGTAAAATTCAAAAGCGGCATACTTGCACATAATTAAAATATATAATTTGAAATCAGATAAAATCAAAACAACAGTTGAGCGACCATGCTAGAACCACAAAATTCGGGAGTGCCTAACACCTTCTCCCGGGTTAACAGAATTCCTTATCCGGATTTCTAGTTCGCGGACTGTAACAGAGTCAAACTTTCCTCGATTCGGGATTAAACTGGTGACTTGAGACACCATTATATTATCAAGAGGAGACACTAAAAATTTAAATAACTAATACCGTTCCGATTGTCCTTAAAGTGGAAAAACTCCCGCTGAGCCCTCAAGGGTAAAGTGTAGAAATACACATTTTCCTTATCCAGTAGAGCTCCGTAATTAAAAAAAGGAGGTGTGACAGCTCTGGCGACTCTGCTGGAGATAAGAAACCCAGAACTTTGGTTCAGGGTTTAAGAATTTGAGCTCATTTAAATTGTTGTTTTGCTTATATCTTATTTCATTATATGTTTTGATCAATGTGCTATATGTTTACCGCTTTGATATTACGTGAATTGTATATAAAATTGTGTCGAAAACCCTTCTCTTCTTACCTCCAGGGATGTGCTTACTGGTTCAGACTCCCCTTTCTGTTAAGTCAAATTCCCAAATAAGAAACAGAGGCCGGAAAAGTTACAAAGCCGGACGATCCCGCGGGTTCCCGGTACGTAGCCCCTTCATCGACCCGAGTTGTCTGCTCGGGTACACATTCTAGTAACAATAAAAAATTAGGATATTGAACCTAGAATTAGGACGATTATTTGCATCATATCGGACTTATGGGACTCAACACAAGGGTTGGGTCCGTCTAGGACAGGTAACCCGAATATAAAAAGATCAAGCATGATTATGTGTTGCATTTATTTATCCTGGGCTATTATGCTGACAGACTAAATACATGAAAAGAAAGGAAGAGAAAAATAGCAATTTTAGAAAAACCAATACTAACGAAACGCTGTCAAAATTTTGAAGGAATTGTCACAATAGTCGGATTAAGTCAGGTTTTTAAATAGTTGGTCTGAAATGATTTGATCGAATTACGCTGGTTTTATTCTCACCACTATGAGATACGTAGCTAACCCTTGACGGGTCCAACCACCCCTCTTCAAAAAATAACCAAAAATATTAATAAATCAAAGTGATGCTATTTTTGAAAATAGCCGAACGTTCCGAAGGGACGCCGAAAGGTTGTTTACGCAAAAATGGCCACTTTTGAGTCACTTTCCCTAAATAATAAACACAGCCTTAAAATCTTCGGAGGAAGTGTTGAAAGGCCGTATTCGCAAATAGGGAATTTTTGAAAAAAAAATGATGAAAAGAAGTTTTCCTTTGAAAAATATATTTTGTCTTTAGGTCAAATAATATGTGGTTAAATCACCTTTACTAAATATGCAGGATGAGCACAATGCAAGATGAACCTTTTTCACTAATGAATAAGATCCCTTTGGAGTTACAACTTTGGTGGAATGACTTGGGCCAATATGGACAAGATAAGGTCAAGAAATATTTGAAAGGTCTTACCGGGTTGCTAGATATCATACCACGAGGAGACATTATTCGAGACTTTATCACCTGCTAGGATCCTGCACACAATGTGCTCCACTTTTCAGACTTTGAGCTTACTCTGACACTAGAAGATATTTCTAATTACATCGGTAAAAATGAGGTCTCTTTGAAAGACAAATATCCGGTTGCTCCAAGAGCCATCACCGCACACAGATTCCTGGATTCCTTGAAAATGGCCCGAAGTGTTCACAATGAAGATTTGGTCCACGGGTTTTGCACTATGAATTTCATATACCATAGATATGGTCACGTTGGAGGATTTAACAACCCAACGAACAAACTCTATAGCAAAGCAAACCGGGCTAAATGGGAGGAACATAGGCATTTTGCACTTATGGTATCCTTTTTGGGTTTGATAATATTTCCAAGGAAAGATGGGAACAATGACATCAAAGTTGCCGGGATTTTTAGTACTCTCCTTACACAGGACAACAGTACTTTGGCACCGATGATAGTGTACGATATCTTTCGTGCTCTCACAGCTTGTAAAGCTGGAGAAGATATCTTCGAGGGATGCAATTTGCTATTACAAATGTGGATGATCGAGCACTTATGCCATCGCCCTCAATTTCTGAGTTATGGATCATCAGAAAAGACTTGCATAGAAGAATTCTACACGAGGATAAAAGGGGACCAAGTTGCCGGAGGGGTCTAAAGGTTGGATCACGTACTTCATATCACTTACTACTATCAGATAGAATGGGCATCCGGGTGGCTGCCCATTGATGAAATCATATACATGCCAGCAGAAGGATCGTACTTTCTTTTAATGGGACTCAAAAGTATCCAACCTTATGCGCCATATCAAGTATTATGGCAACTCGGAAGATATCAAATAGTGCCAAAAGATGGGGATCTTAGCATTCAAGTGATAAAGATTAGTCTCGATGAGCAGTTTCATGAGGCAAAAGTCCGACAAATATGGAATGAGTGTCAATGTTTGAAAGTGGACACTTGTGTAAGGGATCGGGCCAGAGGTGAAGTGTCACCTGGTTATTCCGCATGGTACAGAAGAGATTTTGAGCATGAAAGACCAATGAAAAGACCTCACATTCAAGAATTTGTCGAGCTGTCAAAGGAGCAATGTGATTGGTTGGCTAAGGAGAACGAATAACGAGCCAAAATCAGTATGTTAGAAAATCAAGTTCAAGACCTCAAATTCGAAAGCAACTTACAAGCAGCGGCCGATGAGGGTGAAAAGAAACAACTAATTAAGGAAAATGAGGCATTAAAAGCTCAGATTTTGAAAATGAGAGCAGCAACTGAAACCCCTATTCGACATGCCCGGGATGAAAAACTGATTGATAATTTGCGGCGAAAGGTGAACGACAATATTTTTGATCTAGACAAAGTCGAGAAAGAATTAATCGGGGTTTGGAAGCAATTGGCTAGAAATGCTGAAAGGGCTCGGATGATCGAACAATTGAAAGAAGAACATAATATTGAAGTTGCCCGGTTGAGGAAAAAGATTGTCACGGCCGAGGTCAAAAGTAGCAAACAAATAAAAGAATTTGACATAGAAAGAGAACACTGCTATATGGCCATGGCCCGGTTAGAAATGGAACTGCAGCAGCTTCAAGAGAAAAGCCAACAGACTTTGGACGCTCGTGCTGAACAAATAAGGAGGTTGCTTCAAGAGAAAGGAATGATTAGAGAACGGATTGTCAGCATTGCTCATTATATCACTCGAAAATGCCAGATATGCGAAGATATGACCCAGTCCACATTTGCCGCTTCAGCAATGATATTTGTAAAGCAAGTAATCAAAATATTTAGATAAACTCCAAAGGGGATTAGCATATAGGCCCGCGGTAAGACCGAACGATGTCTCGCGGGCACTAGGGTCTTTAATGTATTCTTAGGACATGCATTCTGAGTTTGGTATTTTTATTTCTGCATTTAAAAGGTTGTAGTACAATTATCATTAGAATGTCATCTTTGTGATCAATGATTGGGTATTAATGAAGTTGAGAATTTTCAATTTTGTCGTTATTATTCTTTTTTACTTTTTCGATAGGCAAATATGTAGGACCGATCGATCAAAAATGAAAAAAAAAAGACAATAAGAAAAGAAATGAAAAGTGAAAAAAAAATGAAAAAAAAGTGAGAGAAAAAGAATGTCGGCAGTAATAAATATAAGGAAAAGAAAAAGCCGAAAATAAAAGAATTGGCAAATCAAGAAAGATAATAATGCCGGGATGACGCATATTGCGAGGCAAAAATTGTGTTCTTAACCTGTAATTTTGATCCATTATGGCCTAACCACTAACAAGTTTTGTCGTTGTTGAGTAACAGATAAGTGATTAGTAACTGGCATTCTGGCAACTCACAACTACAACACTCGTTCCAAGAATATGACAAAGGCAATTACTTAGGAAATTGAAGCAACAGTTATGGATCCAGTGCAGGAAGACGAGGTAGTGGATGTGAATAGCATGAAAGAGGAGATGTATAAGCTCAAACAAAAAATGGCTGAGATGTACCAGGCTTAGGCGAAAGGACAACCTTTACCCACCTACCCTACCAACCCCACATACATCCCTCCACCAGTCCCAGCACAAGATCCACCTACTATGAATTCATCCTCCACTTATCCTACATATCCACCCTACTACGCAACCACATCACAAGCACCACCTCCAATCCCTAAACAAGTTCCACTACCACCACTACATGTCGCTCCTGTATATGTGGCACCACTACCAGCCACTTTGCACAAATCCTCCAGTGAACAACTATTCCACGTCCAAGACAACCATTACTACCTCCCGGAACCTACTTTCCAACATCATGATTCCTATACCTATCTCATTGATATGACTGAAGAGGAGAAACCAACGAAACATCCTGAGCAGGAATAGATGGCTAGAAAGTTGAAAAGCCTCGAGTAATCATTCCGTAATATGTAGGGCTTGGGTGGTCAATTAAGCGTAGCTTATAAGGATTTATGTCTATTCCCTGAAGTGCAACTGCTAGTAGGATTTAAGCTGCCGAAATTCAATTTGTATGATGGCCACGGAGACCAGGTAGCACATTTAAGAGGGTTCTGCAGCAAGATGCATGGAGCCGGTGGGAAAGATGAGTTACTCATGGCTTACTTTAGCCAAAGTCTCAATGGTTCAGCTCTCGAATGGTATACCCGAAAAGACCATACCAGATGGTTCATTTGGGATGATCTAGCCTAGGCGTTTACAAACCATTTCCAGTACAATTTGGAAATTATTCCAGATAGACTAAAGCTGACAAAGATGGAGAAAAAGCCAGGAGAAAGTATTTGAGAATATGGCTTTAGGTGGAGGGAGCAAGCTGCTCGGGTAGACCCACTGATGAAGGAGGGAGAGATGGTAGACTATTTTCTGCAAGCTTTGGAACCAACGTACTATGGGCATATGGTATCTACAATTGGAAAAACATTCAACGAGGTAGTTAAAATGGGAAGCTTGGTTGAGGAAGGGTTAAAGTCAAACAAAATCATGAGCTATTCAGCCATCAAAGCTATGAATCAGGCAATCCAGACAGGTTCATGTGGAGCAATCGGGAAGAAAAAGAAGGAAGAGGTGGCAGTCATAGAATGGAGGTCTTGGTCGAGAAGTCCCAATCCATATTTGTCACGACCCTAGTTCACCAATTGTGAACCTGTCATGATGGCACCCAGTCCCCTGCGACTAGGTACGCCTAACACGATGCGGAGTATACAAGTTTATGAACATTAAATAAGAAATAGCAGAAAACGATATAAAAAGGAATGTAATCCGTGCCGCTTGGAACATACACTAGTCAACCACACCATATAACAAACCATCAAGACCCGGAATCCCACGGGTAACACAGACTAAAAAGGGAAAGTACAACTGTGGCTCTATATATCAAGAGTATCAAAAAACAACGAAATGAGGGAAAATATCTACTATCACTATCAGAATAGAAGGAGGGCCTCCGGATCCGCGGACGTAGCAGATCATACCTCGAGGTCTCCCAAAGTGCTGCTGAATCACCTAGTATGAGCCTGTCCTGATGTACCTGGATCTGCACAACAAAAGTGTGCAGAAGAGTAGCATGAGTACACCATGGCGGTACTCAGTAAGTGCCAAGCCTAACCTCGATGGAGTAGTGACGAGGAAGGTCAGGGCCCTACCGAGAGAACAATAACATAATGATCAAAATAATAATAAGCATGAATAAGTAAGAATGAATCTGAAATAACAGCAATAAAGTAGTTATTACAACCGACTACGATTAGCAAACCACATGTAACCAACACAACATAAACTCAAACCAGTAAGTCCAGGACCTGTAGGAAACGAACCCACAGTCCCACTCTATAATCAACAATCCAGAAGCTACGGGAATTTAACCCGCAGTCCCAATAACAGTATCTCTGGGTCTCCGGGAATCGAACCCGCAGCCCGTGTCTCAATACCTCAGGATGTGTCTCAATGATCTCAGGATCTCCGGGAATCGAACCCGCAGTCCATATCTCAATAATACATCAATAAACTCCGGGTCTCCGGGAATCAAACCTACAACCCTTGGATCTCCGAGAATTGAACCTGCAGTCCACAACAATACCATACCGGGTCTCCAGAATCGAACCCATAGCCCTGGGATCTCCGGAAATCGAACCCGCAGTCCACCAACACGACAAATAAAGAAACGCACATAGAAAATATTATATGCTTAACTACAATTTTACCAAAACTAGTGCCAACAATTATCAAGAAGTTCAAGTAAGAAAATTAGGCAATTAGACAGATAAATCCTATCTAATCATGCTTTCCCTAACGAATATCAGGTAAAAGTCACAATTTAATCAACTAAGAATAGAAATAACACAAATTGGACAATTCAAGTAAGTGAGTTACAACAACCAGTGCATGTACACACCCGTCACCTCGTGTACAAGGCTTTTCAACTATCACATAATATCCTAGGGGTGAATGTTCCCCCACACGAGGTTAGACAAGCCACTTACCACGACTCCAGTACAAAATCGCTAAGAGATAACTCTCTTGCCGTGAATGTCGGCCTCCACAGGTGTAGTATCTAATAAAAATCAATAGAATTACATCAAAATAGGCGAATTGGGCATTACCCAATCAAAACAATTCAAAATACACCAAAAACCACAAGTTGCCATAACCCAACTCTCGATACGCTTCTCGAAAAATTGCGAAAGTTACATATTCGGAACCCTCATCTCAATATGAGTCTAAGCATATAAAATTTACCAAATTCGAACTCCAATTGCCCATTCAAACCCTTGATTTTCTAAAATTCAAACCTAGGGTGAAAACCCTCATGATATACCCCCAAATTCCTCCAATTTCATGAGAAAATTTGCATAATTTATCAATAGAAAACCATAATTTGAGTCCATAGTTGATTACCTGAAGCCCCTTAAATTTCCCTTCAAAATCGCCCAAACCGCCTCTTAAGCCGAGCCCTAAATGTTTTGAAATGTTCTGAAATTTCTAACTTCTGATATAATTAAACCCTCTACGATTTCCGCTTCTGCAGACAATTTCCGCCTCTACAATACCGCTTCCGCGACCATTTGGTCGCGAACCCCAGGCTTAACTGGCCACTTCCAC
Organism: Nicotiana noctiflora; assembly: GCA_032618575.1. Classification (NCBI taxonomy): domain Eukaryota; kingdom Viridiplantae; phylum Streptophyta; class Magnoliopsida; order Solanales; family Solanaceae; genus Nicotiana; species Nicotiana noctiflora. Next base: position 99,182 of record JASVEL010005831.1, read on the forward strand.
TTCTGCGAGCCAAGGACCTCTTCCGCGCGTCCACTCCTACGGAACCACATCCGCTCCTGCGGGACTTCCCGCTTCTGCGAATCAGAGTCCGCTTCTGCGGACTCGCTTAAGCAAACAGCCTTCCGCTTCTGCGGATCCTCCCCTAACGAACCTAGTCCGCTTCTGCGGTCATCCCTTCCACACCAATGATTCCACCTCTGCGGACAAAGATCCGCTTCAGCGAACACAAGCGCTCCTGCGCTCCTCAGTCCGCTCCTGCGGACTCGTCTCTACGCCTAAATTTCTGCAGGGGCGAAAATGACAGAACCATAATACCTCAACCTGCAAATTTCCATGTTTTTCTCCCGTTTAACCATCCGAAAACACCCCGAGGCCCCCGACACCTCATCCAAACACACCCACACATCCTAATACCTTATACGAACTTGTTCCAATGATAAAAACTTGTCCTTAAACACAGAAAACATCGAATTATAGCGGATTCAAACCTAAGTTTTCATCTAAACTTCCGAAATCAACATTCAATCAAAAACTCGACCAAATGACGTCCGAATGACCTAAATATTTGGGGACATATCCAAAATGACATAACGAAGCTACAGAAATTGTCGGAATTCCATTCCGACCCCCGGATCAACATCTCACCTATCGTTCGGATTCGCCAAAATTTCAAACTTCAGCATTTCAAGCCTAATTGAGCTACAGACCTTCAAAACACATTCTGAACGTGCTTCCAACCCTGAAATCACCTAACGGAGCTAATGGAACCATCGGATTTCCGTTCCGAGGTCGTCTTAACACTGTTCCGAATACAAGCCATTTTCCAACCATAAAGCTCCTATTTAGGGACTAAGTGTCCAAAAACACTCCAAATTTCCAGAACTGGCCCTCCCGGCAAACCACAATAGCAGAAATGAACTTAGGGGAACAGTTAAATTGGGGATTAGGGTGTAAATTTCAAAAACGTCCGGCCGGGTCATTGCATCTTCGCACACTTAAAGATTCGTTTGTCCTCGAACGAGCATAGAAAACATACCTAGAGGGGTGAAGAGATGAGGGTACTGGCTGCGCATATCCTGCTCGGTCTTCCAAGTCGCCTCCTCGACCGGCTGACCCCGCCACTGAACCTTTACTAAAGCGATGTTCTTTGACCTTAGCTTCCTGACTTGTCTGTCTAGAATGGCCACTAGCTCTTCAACATAAGACAGATCCTCGTCTAGCTGAACAGAAGTGAAATCTAACACACTCGACGGGTCACCATGGTATCTCCGGAGCATAGAGACATGAAATATAGGGTGGACTCCGGCTAGGCTAGGAGGTAAGGCCAACTCATAAGCAACCTCCCCAACATGCCTCAAGATCTCAAAAGGACCAATAAACCTAGGACTCAGTTTCCCTTTCTTCCCAAACCTCATAACGCCCTTCATGGGCGAGACTCGAAGCAGAACCCAATCGCCAACCATAAAAGCCACATCGCAGACCTTCTTGTCCGCATAACTCTTCTGTCTAGACTGGGCTACACGAAGTCTATCCTGAATTACCTTGACCTTGTCCATTGTATCCTGGACCATATCAGTACCTAGCAGTCTGGCCTCGCCCAGATCGAACCAACCCACGGGAGTCCTGCACCTCCTACTATATAAAGCCTCATATGGTGCCATCTGAATACTGGACTGGTAACTGTTATTATAAGCAAACTCCGCCGGTGGCAAGAAATGATCCCATGAACCTCCAAACTCAATCACGCACGCACGGAGCATATCTTCCAAAATCTGAATAGTGCGCTCGGACTGACCATCAGTCTGGGGATGAAACGCTGTGCTCAGCTCCACCCGAGTACCTAACTCCTGCTGTACGGCTCTCCAGAACCGTGAAGTGAACTGAGTACCTCTATCTGAAATGATGGAAACTGGAATACCATGCAGCCGAACTATCTCCATGATGTAGATCTCCGCCAGTCGCTCCGATGAATAAGTAGTGCTCACCGGTATGAAATGGGCGGACTTGGTCAGCCGATCCACAATGACCCAAATGGAATCAAACTTGTTCACAGTCCGTGGAAGCCCAGATACAAAGTCCAAGGTGATGCGCTCCCATTTCCACTCTGGAATCTCAATCTGCTGCATCAATCCACCCGGACGCTGATGCTCATACTTCACCTGCTGGCAGTTGAGGCACCTAGAAACATAATCAACTATATCCTTCTTCATCCGCCTCCACCAGTAATGCTGTCTCAAGTCCTGATACATTTTCGCGGCACCCGGATAGATGCAAAACCGTGAGCTATGGGTCTCTGCTAGAATCAGCTCTCGAAGATCATATATATTGGGCACACAAATACGCCCCTGCATCATCATAACTCCATCATCCCCAATGGTAACATCTCGAGCATCATCACGCCGAACTCTTTCCTGGAGGACAAGCAAATGAGGGTCGTCGAACTGACGCTCCCTAATGCGGTCAAATAGAGAAGACCGAGAAACCACAGAAGCCAGAACCCAGCTGGGCTCCGAAAGATCCAATCTAACAAACTGCCTGGCTAAGGCCTGAACATCCATCGCCATAGGCCGCTCCGAAGCTGGTAGATATGCCAAACTCCCCAAACTCTCTGCCCGACGACTCAAGGCGTCGGCAACTACAATAGCCTTACCCGGATGATAGAGAATAGTAATGTCATAGTCCTTCAGTAGCTCCAACCATTTCCTCTGACGCATATTCAGGTCCTTCTGCTTAAGCAAGTGCTGCAAGCTCCGGTGATCAGTGTAGATCTCACAAGGAACCCCATATAAGTAATGATGCCAAATCTTCAAGACGTGAACAATGGCAGCTAGCTCTAGATCATGAACAAGATAATGTTTCTCATGTACCTTCAGCTGTCTAGACGCGTAGGCAATCACCCTACCATCCTGCATCAATATTGCACCGAGTCCAACTCGTGAGGCATCACAATATACTGTATAGGACCCCAAACCTATAGGCAACATCAAGATAGGGGCCGGCTCTGCACGACTTCCACCTTCCTCGGATCCACTCGAATACTACCGCTCGACACCACGTGGCCTAGAAACGCCACTGAACTCAGCCAAAATTCATATTTAGAGAACTTGGCATATAGCTGCTTCTCCCTCAGAGTCTGAAGCACTATCCTCAGATGCTGCTCGTGCTCTTTCCGACTACGGGAATATACTAGAATGTCATCAATGAAAACAATCACGAACGAGTCCATATATAGCCTGAACACACTGTGCATCAAATGCATAAAGGTTGCTAGGGCATTCGTCAGCCCAAAAGACATCACGATGAACTCGTAGTGACCATACCAAGTCCTGAAGGCAGTCTTCGGGATATCTGGCTCTCGAATCTTTAGCTGATGATAACCAGAGCGTAAATCAACCTTAGAGAACACCTGTGCGCCCTGTAGCTGGTTAAATAAATCATCAATACGTGGCAAAGGATACACATACGCATAGAACCGTCCTTTTTCTTCACAAACAACACAGGAGAACCCCAAGGCAAAACACTAGGTCGAATGAAACCCTTGCCCAATAATTCCTGCAACTGATCCTTCAACTCCTTCAACTCAGGAGGATCCATACGGTACGGTGGAATAGAAATGGGCTGAGTGCCTGGCAATAAGTCACTACCAAAATTGATATCTCTGTTAGGTGGCATGCTCGAGAGATCGGCTGGAAATACATCAGAGAAATGACGTACCACAGGAACGGAATCAATAGAAGGAGTGTCAACACTAACATCCCTCACATAAGCTAGATAAGCAGCACACCCCTTCTCAACTATACGTTGAGCTTTGGGAAAGGAAATAACACGGCTCGGGGTGTGATCTAGAGTACCACTCCACTCAATACGTGGAATGCCTGGCATAGCCAGCGTCACGGTCTTGGCGTGACAATCAAGAATAGAATAGTGGGGTGAAAACTAGTCCATGCCCAGAATAATATCAAAATCGACCATCCCGAGCAATAATAGATCAGCTCTGGTCTCAAATCTACAAATGGTAACCAAACACGACCGATACACACGGTCCACATCCAAAGAATCTCCCACTGGAGTGGAAACATAAATGGGGGCACTCAAAGAATCCCGAGGCACACCCAGATGTGAAGCAAAATAAGAGGACACATATGAAAAAGTGGAACCAGGATCGAATAGAACCGATGCCTCTCTGCGACTAACCAAAATAATACCTGTGATAACAGAATCAGATGCAATAGCTGCGACGCGATCAGGAATAGCATAGAATATGGCCTGACCCCTCTCTCGAGGATGGCCTCTGGCACCCTGATCCTCACCCCTGGCTGGCTGGGCAGGTGGGGTGGTAGCTGGGGCTGGAATGATGGCCTGCTGACCCTGCGAACCACACTGAGGCTGCGAAGACTGTGGAGGTGCTCCTTTGTTGTGCCTGGGGCACTCCCTAACCAGATGGCGAGTATCCCCGCACTCAAAACAAGCTCTGGGAGGACGCGGTGGTTGGGACAGACCGGCCTCACCCCCACTAGTCTGACCCTGGAGGTACCGCGCGCAGGAGGAGCACTGGAAACTGGGGGAGCATAATAAGGCTCCTGAGGTGCTGGAAGAGCTGGAGTACTATGGTTGCTGGCAATGCTGAATGAACTGGACGACCGGAATAACCCCTGCCAAAATGACCGACTGCTGAAGTGCGGGCACCAGAGAAATAGCCCGACTCACGAGACCTCTTGGCCTCCCTCTCCCCCGCTCTCTAGGGAGCATACTCTCGATCCTACTAGCAATGCTCGCCGCCTGCTGATAAGGTTAATCCGTCTCCAACTCTTTGGCCATGCTGGACCGAATCGGCGGAATAAGGCCCTCAATAAATCTCCGCACTCTCTCCCGGACCGTGGCTACCAAAGCCAGGGCATGCCTGGCTAGACGGGTGAAACTAATAGCATACTCCGATACTAACATGGAGCCCTGTCGCAACCGCTCAAACTCCGATTGCCAAGAGTCCCTAAGGCTCTGGGGAACAAACTCCCTCAAAAACAGATCTGAAAACTGCGTCCAAGTCAATGAAGCAGACTCCTCTGGACTATCCAACTCATACGGTGCGCCACCAATCATAAGCGGCCCCACAAAGCTAAAAAGTAGTGAAGGAAACCCAGTTGGTCTCCACTATCCCCATGGTACGAAGAATACGATGACACTCATCCAGAAAACCCAATGCATCATCTGTAGCCAAACCACTGAACACTGGAGGATCATATTTCTTAAACCTCTCCAATCTACGCTGCTCGTCCTCGGAGGCAGCTGGCCCACCTCCGGGCTGTGCTGGGGTGGCAGGAGGCATAACAATAATCTCTGGGACCTATCCCACTGGCACCCGCTACTCAGGTGTAGCGGCTGCGGGAGTCTGGGCCCCTCCCCCGGCCTGAGATGTAGCTGCAGTGAGAGGAAGCAACCCTGCATGAGCTAAAGTGGTATACATTCTCATGAACTGGGCTAGGGTCTCCTGGAGTGCTGGAGTAGTAGCAGCTGTAGTCGGTGTACCAGGTGCATGCGCTCCAACCTGATCCACTGGTGGCACCTCAGCGGCAGAGCGCGCGGGTGCTGTAGCTGCTCCTCGGGCACGTCCTCTCCTTCTACCTCGGCCCCGGCCTCTGACGGAAACAACAGGGGGCGCGGGTGCCTGATCCTCGTGAGTAGCACGTGTCCTCGCCATTTGTGAGAGAATAGAAAGCAGAAGTTTAGATTTGGTGCCAAAAATATAGCACGACAAGGAATACAAAAGAAATGAAGAGTTTCCTAAACAGTTATATAGCCTCCCGTAGATAAATACAGACGTCTCCGTATCGATCAGCGAGACTCTAAGTAACCGGTCTGTGTCCTGTGACTCCTATGAACCTAGAGCTCTGATACCAACTTGTCACGACCCTAGTTCACCAATTGTGAACCTATCATGACGGCACCCAGTCTCCCCGCGACTAGGTAAGCCTAACATGATACAGAGTATACAAGTTTATGAACATTAAATATGAAATAGCGGAAATCGATATAAAAAGGAATCTAATACGTGTCGCTTGGCACATATACTCGTCAACCACACCATATAACATACCATCAAGACCCAGAATCCCACGGGTAACACAGACTAAAAAGGGAAAGTACAATTACGGCTCTATACATCAAGAGTATCTAAAAAGAACGAAATGAGGGAAAATATCTACTATCACTATTAGAATAGAAGGAGGACCTCCAGATTCGCGGACGTAGCAGATCATACCTCGAGGTCTCCGAATGTGCTGTTGAATCACCTAAGCTGAGCCTGTCCTGATGTACCTGGATCTTCTCAACTAAAGTGTGCAGAAGAGTAGCATGAGTACCCCACGACGGTACTCAGTAAGTGCCAAGCCTAACCTGGATGGAGTAGTGACGAGGAAGGTCAGGGCCCTACCGAGAGAACAATAACATAATGATCAAAATAATAATAAGCAAGAATAAGTAAGAATGAATCTGAAATAGCATCAATAAAGTAGTTACTACAACCTACTACGATTAGCTAACTAAAGGTAACCAACACTACATAAACTCAAACCAGTAAGTCCAGGACCTGTGGGAATCGAACCCACAGTCCCACTCTATAATCCACAATCCAGGAGCTACGGGAATTTAACCGCCAGTCCCAATATCATCATCTCTGGGTCTCCGAGAATCGAACCCGCAACCCGTGTCTCAATATCTTAGGATCTCCGGGAATTGAACCCGCAGTCCATATCTTAATAATATATCAATAAACTCCTAGTAAACTCCGGGTCTCCAGGAATCGAACCCGCAGCCCTTGGATCTCCAGGAATCGAACCCGCAGTCCACAACAATACCACTCCGGGTCTCTAGGAATCGAAGCCACAACCCTGGGATCTCCGGGGATCGAACCCGCAGTCTACCAACACGACAAATAAAGAAACGCACAGAGAAAATATGATATGCTTAATTACAAATTCACCAAAACTAGTGCCAACAATTATCAAGAAGTTCAAGTAAGACAATTAGGCAATTAGACAGATAAATCCTATCTAATCATGCTTTCCCTAATGAATATCAGTTAAAAGTCACAATTTAATCAACTAAAAAATAGAAATAACATAAATTGGACAATTCAAGTAAGTGAGTTACAAGGCTTTTCAACTATCACATAATATCCTAGGGGTGAAGGTTCCGCCACACGAGGTTAGACAAGCCACTTACCTCGACTCCGGTACAAAACCGCTAAGAGACAACTCTCTTGCCGCGAATGTCGGCCTCCACAGGTGTAGTATCCGATAAAAATCAATAGAATTACATCAAAATAGGCCAATTGGGCATTACCCAATCAAAACAATTGAAAATACACCAAAAACCACAAGTTGTCAAAACCCGACTCTCGGCACGCTTCTCGAAAAATTTCAAAAGTTACATATTCGGAACCGTCGTCTCAATACGAGTCTAAGCATATAAAATTTACCAAATACAGACTCCATTTGCCCATTCAAATCCTTGATTTTCTAAAATTCAAGCCTAGGGTGTAAACCCTCATGATATACCCCCAAATTCCTCCAATTTCATGAGAAAAGTTGCATAATTTATCAATACAAAACCATTATTTGAGTCCATAGTTGATTACCTGAAGAATCCCCTTGAATTTCCCTTCAAAATCGCCCAAATCGCCTCTTAAGCCGAGCCCTCAAAGTTTGGAAATGTTTCTGAAATTTCTAACTTCGAATATAATTAACTCTCTGCGATTTCCGCTTCTGCGGACAAAATTCCGCTTCTGCGGATCCGCTTCCGCGACATTTTGTTGCTTCTGCGAACCCCAGGCCTAACTGGCCACTTCCGCTTCTGCGAGCCAAGGACCACTTCCACGCGTCCGCTCATGTGGAACCACATCCGCTCCTACGGGACTTCCCGCTTCTGCGAATCACAGTCCGCTTCTGCGGACTCGCTTAAGCGAACAGCCTTCCGCTTTTGCGGATCTTCACCTAACGAACCCAGACCGCTTCTGCGGTCATCCCTTCCACACCAGCGATGCCGCCTCTGCGGACAAAGATCCTCTTCAGCGAACACAAGCACTCCTGCGCTCCTTAGTTCGCTCCTGCGGACTCGCCTCTGCGCCCAAATTTCCGCAGGGGCGAAAATGACAGAACCAGAATACCTCAACCTGCAAATTTCCATGTTTTTCTCCCGTTTAACCATCCGAAAACACCCCGAGGCCCCCGGGACCTCATCCAAACACACCCACACATCCTAATACCTTATTCGAACTTGTTCCAATGATAAAAACATGTCCTTAAACACAAAAAACATCGAATTATAGAGGATTCAAGCCTAAGTTTCATCTAAACTTCCAAAATTAACATTCAATCAAAAACCCGACAAAACGACGTCCGAATGACCTGAAAATTTGCGGACATATCCAAAATCACATAACGAAGCTACAGAAATTATCGGAATTCCATTCTTTCCCCCGGATCAACATCTCACCTATCGTTCGGATTCGCCAAAATTTCAAACTTCGGCATTTCAAGCGTAATTGAGCTACAGACCTTCAAAACACATTCCAAACGTGCTCCCAACCCCAAAATCACCTAACGGAGCTAATGGAACCATCGGATTTCCGTTCCGAGGTCGTCTTAACACTATTCTGAATACGGGCCATTTTCCAACCATAAAGCTCATATTTAGGGACTAAGTGTCCCAAAACACTCCAAATTTCCAGAACCGGCCCTCCCGGCAAACCATAATAGCAGAAATGAACTTAGGGGAACAGTTAAATTGGGGATCGGGGTGTAAATTTCAAAAATGACCGACCGGGTCATTGCAATATTACCATCAGCCTCGCCCGCATCAACCTTACCCGCCAACACCATATAGCCCACCTCAACACTATTACCCTCCTCCTGGTCCACAGTTTTCTGTACATCACGCCCAAGCCTACCCACCACCTTCTACTCCATGGAGAACTCCAGCACCCCAAAATTTTTACCATACCCAAAACACATACCCACCACCAAAAACATACAAAAATCCCAATGGAACAAGTTTCCGCCCTAACCCTGGAGTCAAGACTGACAAGACACAAAGAAAGAAAACATTTACTCCTCTGGGTGAGTCGTATACCAGTCTTTTCCATAGACTAAGACATCTCGGGATGTTAAATCTCATAGAGCCATAAATCCCCAATCCACCACCGAGAAACTTGGACCAATCTATCCATTGTGAATATTGTTCAAGAGCCCCAGGGCATGACACAAAAAAATGCTGGCACCTGAAGTCTGCAATACAGAAGCTTATCGACTCTAGAAGAATTGAGGTTCAAGCTCCCGAGGCTCCTAATATAAACACAGAACCCTTTGCCTGTGCACCATGAGACCCACATGATAGAGGTGGTACAAGGGGGAAATTGCAAGAAGCCCTCTCAGGCTGTAATGATGATCAGAGCAAGCAACAGTAAGATGGAGGAGAATGCTATAAGAGAGAAAATACCAGCCAAGCCAGCTGTAAGCAAGCCAACAATTGTAGCAGAACCTGAGCCTGTAAAGGTGACAATACTCGGAGTGAGTGTAAAGCCCGTATTGACTGTAAAAGGAGCGCAACTAGAGCTAGTTGTTATCAAGACAATCACTCAAATGCCCATAGTGAACACCAAAACCGTGCCTTGGAATTACAGAAAGGTAACTATCATGAATAAAGGAAAGGAAATCAAGGAGGAGATTTGTGAAACCCACGGTTTGACCAGGTCAGGGAGATGTTTTGCTCCTGATGAATTGAGGAAGGAAAAAGTTGCAAAAGATAATCTAGCCAATGTAAAGAAAACTGTCATTGAAGAAGAAGCCGAAGAATTTCTGAAGAAAATGGAAGCTCAGCATTATTCTATAGTTGAGCAGCTAAGGAAAACACCAGCGTATATATCTTTGATGTCCTTGTTGATTCATTCTGACGGAGGCGGGAAGAACACTGTTGGAGACAACATATTGGAACTCACTATCGGACCAGCAGAGTTTACCATGGAATTTCAAGTTTTGGACGTTGCCATGTCCTATAATCTCCTACTGAGGCGTCCATGGATTCATGATGCAAAGGATGTACCTTCCTCACTCCATTAAATGGTGAAATTAGAATAGGATTGTCAAGAAATAGTGGTTCATGGTGAAGATAATTCCTGCAATATCATCATGCTATTTGAAGAAGTCGAAGGAGATAAAGGTCCCTGGGTATACCAAGGGGTGGACACTATATCTGTAGATAAAATATCTGAAGAGGAAAACATTCTGATGCCCAATATAGCTTCCACATCAGTCATGGTTGCTACGGAGATGTTGAAAAATGGGTTTCTCCCTAGGAAAGGTTTAGGAGATGTACTTGATGGAATAACACAGCCGGTATCTCTTCCGTGTATCATTGACAGTTTCGGATTGGGTTTCAAGCCAACCAGTGTCGATATAACAAAAGCCCGAAAACTAAAAAAGAAAGGATGGACCCTCCCTAAGCCTATCCCTAAACTCTCCAATTCATTCGTCAAGCCTGGTACAAAAAGACGTCCGGCAACGGTCATGCCCAACCGAGCAGAGATAAGGCCAGATAAGGAGCTGTTAGAAAGATTTGAGAGGTTGTTCGAAAATATGAACATGGTAGAAGCAGCCGAGGGTACAAGTAAAATGGATGTTCAGTTTGTTGGATCCCAGATCAAGCTGAATAACTATGAAGCTACTCTTCTTCCGACCAGAAGGGAGTTGTGGTAGTTAGCTTTGATGTTCATTCTTAAATCTGTTTTATTTCAAGGCTGTAATACAGATTCTATGTTCCATCCAATCGGACTTGTCAAACCTTGTTATCTTTCGAAATTTTAATGAAATGCAATTTCTTTCTTCCTCTATTTTGATATCCTTATTTTATTTTATTTTATTTTCTTGTATAGTCCATTTTTCGCTGATTCAATGATGTGTCATGCATAAGGAATTCTCGGCCCAGTCTTGATAATCAAATAGTAATATAAGAAATTGAATACGATAATGAAGTGGAGTATGAGGATGAGGAAGTTTTGGAAGAAATTAGTAAAGATGTGAGCCACTATGAGGAGAAACCCAAACCAAACTTGAATGAGACGGAGTCTATTAATTTGGGGGATGAGGAAAATGTTTGAGAAACAAAGATTAGTGTTTATTTGGAAGCCTCACTCGATAAAGTTACTACATGAGTACAAAGACATATTTGCATGGTCATATGATGATATGCCAGGGCTAAGTACTGATTTGGTAGTACATAAGTTGCCCATTAATTCTGAATGCCAGCCCATCAAGCAGAAGTTAAGAAAGTTCAAGATAGATGTCAGCGTGAAAATAAAAGAGGAAGCCAACAAAAAATTTGGGGCGAAGGTCATACGGGTCACCAAATATCCCACCTGGTTAGCTAATGTCGTACCTGTTTCGAAGAAAGACGAAAAGACCAGAGTGTGTGTTGATTATAGAGACCTCAACAAAGCAAGTCCGAAAGATAATTTTCCATTGCCAAACATCCACATACTAATTGACAATTGTGCCAAACATGAGATTGGGTCTTTCGTGGATTGTTCTGCAGGTTATCGTCAGATCCTGATGGATGAAGAAGATGCAGAAAAGACAGCCTTTGTCACACCGTGGGGGACATATTGTTACAGAGTAATGCCATTTGGATTGAAAAATGCTGGAGCCACATATATGAGAGCAATGACTACCATGTTTCATGACATTACATTGAGAGATTGAAGTCTATGTGGATGATGTCTTTATCAAATCCAGGAAGCAGTACGATCATGTTAAAGACCTGAGGAAGTTCTTTCAGAGGCTTTGGAGATACAATCTCAAGCTCAATCCAGCAAAATGTGCTTTTGAAGTACCATCAGGGAAATTATTGGGGTTTGTGGTAAGCCGGCGTGGTATTGAATTGGACCCATCCAAAATAAAAGCTATTCAGGAGTTGCCTCCGCCAAAGAGCAAGAAAGATGTGATGAGTTTGCTAGGCAGATTAAATTACATTAGCAGATTTATTGCCTAACTGAGGTCAACTTGTGAGCCTATTTTCAAATTATTGAAGAAAGATGCTCCTGTGTAATGGACTGATGAATGTCAAGCTGCATTTGATAAAATCAAGGAATATCTGGCCATCCGCCTGTATTGGTTCCTCCAGAACCCGGAAGGCCCTTGATCCTTTATTTGACTGTATTGGATAATTCCTTGGCTGTGTACTCGGGCAGCATGATAAAATAGGGAAGAAGGAGCAAGCAATTTACTATCTCAGTAAGAAATTTTATCTTATGAGGTAAAATACACTCAGTTGGAAAGAACATGCTGTGCCTTAACCTGGGTTGCGCAGAAGTTGAAACACTACCTGTCGGCTTACACCACTTATCTCATATCTCGTTTGGACCCACTGAAGTACATCTTTCAGAAGCTTATGCCCACGAGAAGGCTTTCTAAATGGCAAATTCTGCTCATGGAGTTTCATATCGTTTATGTAACCCGCAAGGTGATGAAAGAGCAAGCAATTGCTGATCACTTAGCAGAAAATCCAGTCGACGATGAGTATGAGCAACTGAAAACATACTTCGCTGATGAGGAGACAATGAATATTGAAGAACTAGAACAAGACGAAAGGTCGAGCTGGAAGTTATACTTTGATAGGGCTGTCAACAGCAAAGGAGTTGGAACTAGAGCTGTACTTATTTCAGAAACGGGTCAGCATTACCCTGTTATTGCTCAACTTTGCTTTTTCTGTACCAACAATATGGCTGAATATGAAGCGTGTATATTGGGATTAAGGATGTCAATAGACATGGGTATTCAAAAGATTTTGGTCATGGGTGACTCGGATCTCTTGATACATCAAATTCAAGGAGAATGGGAGACACGGGATTTGAAACTTATACCGTACCGACAATGTCTACATGAACTATGTCAGCAGTTTCAATCCATAGAGTTTAAACATATCCCAAGAATGCACAATGAAGTTGCCGATGCTCTGGCTACTCTATCATTTATGTTACACCATCCAGATAAGGCTTATGTGGATCCATTACAAATCCAAGTTCATCATCAAAATGCTTATTGTTATAAAGTAGAAGAGGAACTTGAAGGCGAACCATGGTTCCATGATATCAGAGAGTATTTAAGAATTGGGATATACCCAGTACAAGCTACATGGGATAAAAAATGAGCCATAAGACAATTGGCGAGTGGATGTTTCTTCAGTGGAGGGGTTTTATACAAAAGAACCCCGGATTTGGGATTGTTAAGATGTATAGATGCAAAGCAGGCTACTATAATCATGACTGAGGTACACACAGGAGCCTGTGGACCCCACATGAGCGGGTATGTTTTGGCAAACAAAATACTCAGGGCTTGATATTACTGGCTCACTATAGAATGAGATTGTATCAGATATGTATGAAAATTTCATCAGTGCCAGATACATGGGGATTTGATTCATTCTCCACCATATAAACTGCACACAATGTCGGCACCATGGCCTTTCGTTGCTTGGGGCATGGATGTCATTGGTCCAATAGAGCCAACAACATCTAATAGCCATAGGTTTATTCTGGTTGCCATAGATTATTTTACCAAATGGGTGGAGGTGAAGACATTCAAAGCAGTAACAAAGAAGGCAGTGGTGGATTTTGTACATGCAAACATCATTTGTTGTTTCGGAATTCCATAGGTGATTATTACAGATAATGGAGCCAACCTTAACAGTCATCTTATGGAGGAGACATGTCAAAGGTTTAAAATTATTCATCGCAATTCTACACCTTATCGGCCCAAATCAAATGGAGCAGTTGAAGCAGCAAATAAGAATATCAAAAAAATCCTTCGGAATATGGTGGAAGGGTCAAGCCAATGGTATGAGAAGTTACCCTTTGCTTTGTTGGGTTATCGACTGCTGTGTGCACTTCGATAGGTGGAACCCCTTATTAATTGGTGTATGGCACAGAGGCAGTGATACCTACGGAAGTTGAAATACCCTCCATTCGAATCATTGCGGAGGTAGAGATTGATAATGATGAATGGGTAAAAAGCCCGATTAGAAGAATTGAGTTTAGTTGATGAGAAAAGATTGGCAGCAGTATGTCATGGACATTTGTATCAACTGACAATGGCCAGAGCATTTAATAAGAAAGTACGTCCACGAAAATTTGAAATTGGACAATTGGTGTTGAGGCATATCTTACCTCATTGGGCGGGAGCAAAGGGGAAGTTCGCCCCTAATGGGCAAGGACCATTTGTGGTATCTCAGGTGTTGTCCAATGGAGCATTATATTTGACGGATATAGAAGGGAAATGCGTAGAGACTGCAATTAACTCTGATGCAGTCAAAAGATACTATGTATGATTTCTTTCAAATATCTAATTGTGTTTGTCATATTTTTTTTTTAAATTGAAATGATGAAGGCATTTTATTTCTCAATCTAAACACTTTACCCATTGCTATACCTTTGAGCCTTATTGTATTATTCTTTCATACCCCTCTTTCGGAATCAACAACGAAGTCAAAAATGAATGATGAAATGACAAAAAGAAAGGAAAAAGCAAAAGAAAAAAAAAAGAAAAGTTGAAAAACAAAGTAGAAAAGAAAAAAAGAAGAAGAAAATATACAAAAGAAGAAAAATTGGGAAAAAGTCAAAATCGCAACAATGAAGCAATCTTATGATTCGAACTACGTTTTGACTTGATCCCGAAAGGGTACGTAGGCAGCCTCACTGAGATTCAGTCATAGCAGAAAAAAAGTCCAAGGTTCCCCAAAAAATTGAAACTGGGCAAAAGTTATGATCATTATGAAGGACATGATTCCGAAAGTTCTAATTTTGAAACCCATGTTTAAAATTTGAGCCTTTATATCTTTCTTTCTATAACCCATCCAAAAGCAACATTACGGTCCAAAGAAAGACCTTCTGATTAATTTCAAGAAAATGGCAGCACAAGTAAGTGAAGAAAAGCATATTATGGACAACACCCGGATACTTGCAGACGGAGGAAATGATAAAAATAAAAATGAGAGAGTCTTATTGGTGAAAACCCTCACGGGCACCGTAAGGCAATGTAAGCTGAGAGAAATAAAAATAAGAGAGTCTTATTGGTGAAAACCCTCACGGGCACCATAAGGCGATGTAAGCTGAGAGAAATAAAAATGAGAGAGTCTTATTGGTGAAAACCCTCACAGGCACCATAAGGCGAAAGTAAGAAATAATTTTATGGAGGGAAAATGGCAAAGCAAGTAAAGTTTGAGTTTGGTGAAAAAGAGAAATAGATTGGCAAGAAATATGGTTGCACAGACTGGGTCGGCTAGCCGAATGCATGGCATGATCAAAAGAATCAGCCTTCCCACTCAGAAAAGTCTTTTCCTTTTACTTTGAAAATATTCCTACCCTCAAAATTCAGGGTCATTGCATTTCATTTTTTAAAATCTGTTTATAAGACATTGCCAGTTATAAGCTAATTACCAGCTTCTCAGTTAAATGACACAATAAGATTAGGTCCTTCAAAGACAAGAGAAATAAAACAAAATATGGCGGTCATATAGCAGGAGGAAAGTAAAAGAGAATAAGGAAAAACAACAAAAGGGAATTACAATGAAAAATTGAGTTCAGAAATTTTTTGGAAAACAACCAGGAGCCACAACAAGGAAGCACAAAAGCAAATGCAAGAGTGGAAGAAAGGCCATTAAGAATGCCAGCTGCTAACCACTATTTTATACTAACAAGTTGTTCACTAATTAGAACAGGGAAAAAAGATTCAAATTCTTACTAATAACTTTAAAGTGAATGTGAACAATATGGACGCACAAGGGAGCACAAGTTTGACAAAATCAGGCACCCACCTGAAAAATAAGGGAAAGTGATCTAAAGGAAGCAACAATGGAGGAAGCAATCTATGATGAAAGAATCATTAATCAGGCACCCACCTGAATAATAAGGGAAGTTTTACTTTGCATTTCAAAATTAAAAATGTTACACCGAGTTATCAAACTGGGGCAGAATTCTTTTTTAATATTTTTCTTAGTTTTCACAATCAGGCGCCCACCTGGATAACAAGAGAATATTTTTCTTAAGTTTTTGCAATCACGTACCTACCTAGATAACAAGAGAATTTTTTTCTTAGTTTTTGCAATCAGGCGCCCACATGGATAGCAAGGGAATATTTTTCAAGTTTTTGCAATCAGGCGCCCACTTGGATAACAAGGAAATATTTTTCTTAGTTTTTGCAATGAGGCGCCCACCTGAATAACAAGGAAATATTTTTCTTAATTTTTGCAATCAGGCGCCCACCTGGATAACAAAAGAGAATATTGCACCCAGTTACCAAACTGGGGCAGATTTCTTTTTCAATATTTTTCTTTAATTTTTGCAATCAAGCGCCCACCTGGATAACAAGAAAATATTTTTCTTTAATTTTTTTACAATCAGGCGCCCATCTGGATAATAAGGGAATATTTTTCTTAGTTTTGCAATCAGGCGCCCACCTGGATAACAAGGGAATATTTTTCTTAGTTTTTACAATCAGGCGCCTACCTCGATAACAAGGGAATAGTTTTTCTTAGTTTTTGCAATCAGGCGCCCACCAGGATAACAAGAGAATATTTTTCTTAAATGTTTGCAATCAGTCACCCACCAGGATAACAAGGGAATATTTTTCTTAATTTTTGCAATCAGGCATCTACCTGGATAACAAGGGAATATTTTTTTTAATTTTTGCAATCAGGTGCCCACATGGATAACAAGGGAATATTTTCTTAACTTTTTTGCAATCAGGCACCCACCTGGATAACAAGATAATATTTTTCTTAGTTTTTGCAATCAGGCGCCCACCTGGATAACAAGGGAATATTTTTCTTAGTTTTTGTAATCAAGCGCCCACCTGGATAACAAGGGGATATTGTTCTTAGTTTTTGGAATCAGGCGCCCACTTGGATAACACGGGAATATTTTTAGTTTTTCTAATCAGGCGCCCACCTGGTTAACAAGGGAATATTTTTCTTAGTTTTTGCAATCAGGCGTCCACATGGATAACAAGGGAATATTTTTCTTAAATTTTTGCAATCAGGCGCCTACCTGGATAACAAAGAAATATTTCTCAAAATGAAATTCTTCTTTTTAAGCTAACATTTAATAGCATGATAGATTTAAGCCCCATACTGGGGCAAAAAATTTTCTTTATTTTTGTAGCAAGCAGGCACCCACCTGAAGAACAAGGGAATACTTTTCAAAGTTTTGCAATAAGGCGCCCACCTAAAGAACAAGGGAATACTTTTCAAGTTTTGCAAGCGGGCGCCCACCTGAAGAATAAGGGAATATATTTGAAGCAAGTTGCAAGCAGGAGTCTTCTAGAAAGAATGGAAGATGCAAATGAAAAACAAGAATCAGTTGAAAGATATAGTTAGGATTTTGTAAAACATAGAGCATAGTTTAGCTTATTTTCTTTTTACCATGGTGTAATAAAGAGATCAGCAGGCAACAATAACAAGCAAGTCACAGCTCTCTGGTAGTTTCATGTACCAGACATTCCAGAACTATACTGACCTGATTCCTGTTTAGCCCAGGATATGTAGGCAATCCTTGAAGCAGGATGCGGTCAAAACTTTCAAAAAATGCTTCACACAGAATATGCGAGTGGGCAAAAATCCCTCATTACTGCTCACTTGTCTTTGCACTGAAACTCTTATGTTCCCGAGCAAAGAGGGGCAGCTGTGAGCACGTGATTTTTGCCCCAAGCAATTAATTCCAAAATAAATATACAAAAAATAATTTTTGATTGAAATTTTTTGATTATTGTGTAAAAGTATCAGTATTTGTTTTTAATTGTCAAAAATAAAGTAAAGGGAATTAAAACAAAAATACAAAATGAAATTAATTAGAAAATGTCAAAAATAAGATAATTACTAAAGAAATTTAGAAAATCACAAGGAAAATACAAAAAAATACAAATAAAGGGGATAAATATATTGGGAGTAAGTACTAAAGAAAATAAATAAAAATACAAGAAAATACAGGAAAATAAAATAAATACAAGTTTAAAATACAAAAATAATATAAAATACAAGAAAATACAGGAAAATAAAATAAATAGAAGTTAAAAATACAAAAACAAGATAAAATACAAGAAAATACAAGGTATTTTGGGCCAAATTCATAAAATATTAGCCCAAATTAATACCCAAACAGACCTGGCCCAAATTAAATTGAACTAGATGCCTATATAATATACCAAATGACGACGTATTGGAGAATAGATCTGGACCGTTGATGATTCGAATCAGACGGGCCAAAGTAAACGGCTGTCTTGAAATGAAACGACACCGTTATTCAAAGTAATAAGGGCCGTCCATCTAATTAATTCAACGGATGAAAGCAGTGTCACACTGAACCAAACGACATCGTTAAGGCGAATTAATAACAGCCGTCCAAGTAACTAATCTAACGGACGAGAAGAGAATTTCTTTAAAATCACACGACGTCATTTAGTGGCCAAATTAATCTTGGCCACTCATCTAATCTAATCCAACGACTGATAATCAATATTACATGTTTAATATATATCAATACCCCCTCGTTCAATCCCTCATTATACACATTCACTCTCTCTCAAATACAAACCCTAGCCACCCCCAACCCCCTTCCTCCTCTCCATAGGCCACCGGAACCCTACTGGTGGTCTGCTACTGTTTATCTTCTCTGACCAAAGCCACCAGCCCTTGAACCTCCTTCTCCTCCTCTACCACCCTATCATAATCGCCCTATCCAAATACCCCTCCATCTCCCCAGATCTTGAAACTCCGGTCGCCGGAACCCTAGCCGGCGACCACCAACCAACGAACCAGCCTTCCTTCCTTACACCCTAGAACCGCCTTGAAATTCTCTATCACCCAATCTAAGTCCCATCCCTCGAATGTTACCTCTACTGCTCGAATATTGAAAAATGTTCCACCGGAACCCTACTCAGGCGGATACCCAAAAACCAAAATCTTTTCAAATCAAACCCTAGACTCTTAAAAACCATTCTTTAACATCCAAACGAGACTCCAAGAGTCTGTCTAGAAGAACAAGGTCAAAAGAGACTCAAAGTCTTTGAATCACCGGAAAACCAAGAAGAAAAGGAAGAAAATGAAGAAAGATAAAGGAAAAGAAGAAAAAGAAAAAAGAAAGAAAAAGGAAAAAAGAAACGTCAAAGCTAAGTGCCCTGAACCCATTCTTGTCTCTACTGTGCTTCATTCTTCTATCTTCCTTATTTGCTAAACCTACTGCATGGTCAAAGTCTTCTGTGTACTTGAAACTATCTGAATGCTCTATTGTTCTGATTATAGCCATTTGTTAAATTGCATGCTATATAGTTATTTGATGTTCTTGTTCAATAGAGCCTTTCTCAACTAAGGGTTTTGATTAATTAGGATTCAACTATTATCAATTTGTCTCTCTGAATTCTTATTAATTAAAGGTTAGTTGTAATTAGGGTTATATGTGCAAGATTACATGAAACATGCTATTATTGCAATATGGTCTATATGTTTGGTTCTTCTGAACTTCTGAGTACTTAGTCACATTAGGGCTATATGTGTAAATGTTGAATGCTTGCTATCACTACAACATTTGGTTTCTAACTTGAAAAGTCATTTGTGGCTATTTTGTAAAGTGGTTAACTCTGAAATGGTTTTAATTAGTCTAAATTGGTTAATATATAAAGTCAAGTCTCAGGGGTTATATTTAAATACAATTGACTAACTCAAAGTCTTAACAGTCCTAAGGATAGGTCGGGTAAATATATATAGGACATTAGGGGTAAAAGAGGAATAGAAAATGGTATTTCTGAAGATAACTTAGAAATAATAAGGGCATAAAAGACAATTGGGCATGGTTTTTGTGTAATTAGCTGAATAATAAAGGGTGATTCAGGTAGAGTTAAATGGTAAATAGGTAATAAACCTTAACAAGTGAGGGTAATAAAGGCATTAACGCCCAAAAGAATGGTATAGAATACCCTAGAACCTTCTAGCAGAGGTTCAAGTGTATTCTTATCAAAAATAGCTTAGACTTAACTGAAATAAATAAAAAAGAGTAGGGGTGGAAAATTTAAATATTTAATTCAAATTTCCCTCCCATTCTACTCTATAAATATGTAACGACCCGGCCCGTCGTTACGGGAATTACCACCCCGTTACCTTGCATTTACATATATTATGTTTTTAAAGCAGTATTAGAGTATATCGGGTGAGTTAGGAGTGATTTGGATTGAAAATGAAGCAAATAGCATGTTTGAAGGAAGCTTGAATATGAAAAGTCAACCAAGAGTTGACTATTGAGTTAGAGTGCTCGGAACCGGATTCTGATGATTCGGTTAGTTCCGGAAGGTGATTTGTGACTTAGGAGAGCGATCGGAATTTAATTTGGAGACCCGGTGTAGAAATAGGCTTGAATTGGCTAAAGTTGAATTTTGGCGAAATCCGGGTGGTAGGTGATATTTTGATCCGGGGGTCGGAATGGAATTCCGACAATTTCTGTAGCTTCGTTATGTGATTTTGGATATGCCTGCAAAATTTCAGGTCATTCGGATGTCGTTTGGTCGGGTTTTTGATGGAATGTGTAATTCGGAAGTTTTGAAGAAACTTAGGCTTGAATCCGTGTGTAATTGGTGATTTTGATGTTTAGGATGGTGTTTTTATGATTGGAACAAGTTCGTATCGTGTTTTGGAGTATGTTGGTGGTGTTTGTTGGGGTCCCGGGGGCCTCGGGATGATTTCGGACCATCAATCGGGCATTTTTGGAACTTGGAAGTCTGCTGTAAATTGCAGGTTACTGCCCAGGCATTGTAGCCTTCGCGTTCGCGTGGAATGGGCCGCGTTCGCGAAGGCCAAGGCTTTTCATGCATCGCGTTCGCGGGAGAAGCCGTCGCGTTCGCGTAGGTCTGGGGTACGAAGCATCGCGAACGCGTTGCCAGGGTCGCGTTCGCGTAGAGTCGAGATGTTGTGCTTCGCGTTCGCGTGAGGTCCATCGCGAACGCGTAAGAGGAAGAGACGAAGCATCGCGTTCGCGTGGTTTGGGACGCGAACGCGTAGAGGAAAAATCCGGGCTAGGAAGATTTGGTCTTCGCGAACGCGTGACTGTACGTCGCGTTCGCGATGAAGGAACGAGCAAGGCATCGCGTTCGCGTGGAGACCATCGCGAACGCGTAGGGTAAATTCGGCTGGCAGTGAATTAAAATCACAGAACAGAGGGCTCTCGGGTTCATTAACCCAAAACCCCATTTTTGAGTTCCAAGAGGAGAAATTGACGGGAATTGCTGGTACTTCATCGGGGATTCGTTGGAGGTAAGTTTTGTGGCTTAATTACATCATTTTAACATGAAATCCTTGGTTAATTCCCTGTAAATGGAAGATTAATTGTGGGTTTGAGCCCTAAGCCTAAATTGAAGAAGAACAAGGATTTGAGTAGGCAAATGGAGTCCGATTTTGGTAAAATTGATATGCTTAGACTCGTATTGAGACGAGGGTTCCAGAAATGTGAATTTCGTAAATTTTCGGAATGTGGGCCGGGGCTCGGGTTTTGACAACTTTGGGAATTTTGATGTAAATTGAGTTGTATTGATTGGGTGTCGTCCCATTGGCCTAAATTGTTGTATTTTTACTGTATTTGATCAGATTCTACGCATACGGAGCTTGATTCTCGTGGCAAGGGCATTGCGGAATAGTCGTCGCGCTGTATTGAGGTGAGTAATATATGTGGGTGATGACCAGCGGGTTCGAGACCCCGGTATACCACTTTGTGACGCTGTATAGCGGCGAGACACGCACACTCTTGAGAGTGCGGGGTCGATCATGAATTGGAGACTATATATATTAGTCCGACCTGTTGATATTGTATTATTGGCTATTCTAGAGCCGTCGAACCTCCTTCTCGGATGGTTGCATATATATATATTGTGATAATGGCCACTCTTGAGCCGAGGAACCCCCTTCTCGGGCGGTTGATTATATATGTGGGCCGTGAGCCAGTTATTGGATCCCGCGAGGATCGATATCATTGTCTTATCACATAGACATGCTAGTTTACTACTAGTCCGCAGCTATTTTTGTTATTATGCAAATTCCAATCTCTGGAACTTGATATTACTGTTTTCCAACTGAAAAATGATAAAAGAGTTTTCAAAAACTACTTTGAGCCTGCGAGGCTGTATCTGCATATTAGCTGACTAGTAGTGGATCGGGCTGCACGCCGTAGCAAGTTATATGTTGGATCGGACTGCGCGCCGCAGTGATATCTCTATGAGATGTGCTTGGGCTGTAGGAGCCCTCCGGAGTCTGAACCCCCACAGTGAGCACGGGTACCCAAAATTGGAGTCGGGCTACACGCCGTAGCGTTCATATCATGCATTGCATTGCATTTAGCTACATCTGCTAGCTGTTATGCTATTTATTGGTATTTGTTGGAACAGGTACAGTGAAGATTGATTCTGTGACAGGGTATTTGATTACAGCTTTACATAGTGCTTGATTACGGATTTCTTATCTGCGTTGTCTTACCCTTGTTTATTACCATTGAGTCTGGCGGTACTCATTTTACTCCCTGCACCTTGTGTGCAGATCCAGGTACCTCTCAGCAGTGATCCAGTAGCTGTGCGAGGCGACGTGTGTGGATATTCGAGGTAGCTGCAGAGTCCGCGGGACCCGATATTCCTTCCTACTGTCTTTTGATTTTGTATTGACATTTCCTTCCGCACTTGGTATTTTGTAAACCATTATACCCTCATGTTTAGTAGAGGCTCATGACTCTTGACCCTTGGTCTATGGGAGTTATTGTATTATGGGACTTGGTTCCCCGTTTTCGTTTCATGTATCACTGTTATATCGTTAATTAATTTGCTTAAATGGATTAAAGAGAGCTTCTAGCTCCGTTGTTGTTATTAATTGGTCAGGCTCGCCTAGCAGTATGTTTGGCGCCATCGCGACCGGATTTGGGGTCGTGACAATTAGCCATAGTTGAATTGGCATATTGATGTCAATTGAGCCGGTTAGTAGAGTCTTGTGGATCGGTACGGGGACGTCTGTACTTATCCTCGGGAGGCTGCGAACCTTTAGGAAAACTTCACTTTTCTTGAACTTCTATATTCTATTCTTATTGTTACGAGAACTAAATTTCTATATTCTATTCTCTCGCGGATGGCGAGAACGCGAGCATCGGGACGAGGTGGACGACCTCCGTTGCCACTGTTAGAGGCCGTGGGCGCGGTCGTGCTAGAGGTAGAGGTAGGGCGGGCGAGCGGTGCCGATTGACCCGCTTGTTGTACCGGTTCGGGAGCGGCCCCAGTGGTTGAAGCTCCGGCGGTCCCGATTCGGGGCCGGACTATATCTATTGCCATTCATGGTCGTCGGGAGACTCTTGCTCAAATATTATCGGTGTGTTCCGGTTTGGCTCGGGTAGTTTCAGCTACCGCCTGCGTAGCGACATCTCGGTCGGGGGTGGTCGGCGGACCACTGCGGCTCGCACGCCCGATCCGGTTGTTCGGGGACTTCGGACGCCAGAAGGTCGTCCCCGCTCGGTGGTTGCACCGGTTATTCCTCGAGTGCACCGGCTCCGGCTCCGAGCATATGGTTCGGAGTTATGCCGAGGACGAGCGGCGTCGTCTTGAGAGGTTCGGTAGACTTCGGCCACCCCATTTCGGTGGTGTTGAGGGCGAGGATGCCCGGGGTTTCTTGGATAAATGTCCAGAAGATGCTGCGTACGGCTGGTATTCTTGAGTCCCGGCGGAGTTTCATTTACTACATTTCGGTTCACTGGTCCCGCATTTGATTGGTGGGAGGAGTTTGAGAGGCGTAGGCCTGCTAGAGCGGCACCTCTCACATGGCAGCAGTTCTCTACTCTCTTTCTAGAGAAATATGTACCTCGGTCTCGTCGCGAGGAGCTACGTCGCCGGTTCGAGTGGTTGATTCAGGGCGACATGTCTGTGACTCGGTATGAGCTTAGATTCACTCAGTTGGCTAGGCATGCCACATGGATGATCCCCACTGATAGGGAGAGGATCAGGAGGTTCATTGATGGCCTCAACTACTCTATCCGTATTCTTATGACCGGCGAGCGAGTTCTGTCATCATCATTTGAGCCAGGTTGCTGATATGGCACGCTCCGTTGAGGCGGATCGTCGCCGAGAGAGAGAGGAGCGGGAGGCCGAGAGGCCTCGTGGTTCGGTAGTTTCGGTGGTGCTCCGTCTAGAGGGCATTCTCGGCGAGTAGAGGTCGCTCGTCTGAGACGCTTCTCGTTCGAGGCCGCCCGGAGCGGAGCGGAGGTTCGCATGGTCGTGGTCGACGGGGGTTTCGGCGAGGGCGGTCATCAGCTTAGTGCCCTCCCGGCCCGAGTGCGGCACCTGCTTCTCCGGCACCGGGTGCATGTTATGAGTGTGGTGAGTTTGGCCACGTGAGGAGACATTGCCCTCGACTACGTAGGGGCAGGACTCAGCAGAGGGATCGGCCCTCCTCTTCAGCACCATCTCGGTCTAGTAGAGGTGGAGGTCGGTCTTCTCGTGGACGCCCCGGGGGCGAGGAGAGATACGGTGGAGGGCGAGGCACGGTTCTATGCACTTCACGACGGGCGTGATGCGGTTGCCTCCGATCTTCGTGATTACGGGTATCATTTATGTCTGTCACGGAGATGCCTCTGTTCTATTTGATCCGGGGTCCACATATTCTTACGTGTCCTCTTATTTTGCACATCATTTGAGTGCAACTCGTGGTATTCTTGATTTACCTGTTCATGTATCCACCCCCGTGGGTGATACGATTGTTGTGGATCATGTCCATAGATCCTGTGTTATATCTATTGGGGGTCTGGAGACCCAGGCAGATTTGTTATTGTTGGGAATGGTGGACTTTGATGTTATATTGGGTATGGACTGGTTGTCTCCGTATCATGCTATATTGGACTGTCATGCTAAGACGATTACGTTGGCCATTCCTGGTATTTCTCAGATTGAGTGGCGGGGTTCGACCGATTTCGTCCCTAGCCGTGTTATTTCGTTCTTAAAAGCTCAGAGGATGGTTGAGAAAGGGTGTCTCTCTTATTTAGCATTTGTGCGGGAGGTCGAGGCCCAGACTCCCAGTATTGATTCTGTTCCCATTGTGCGAGACTTTCCTGATGTGTTTCCCTCAGACCTGCCGGGCATGCCGCCGGACAGGGATATTGATTTTGGTATCGATTTGGTGACAGGCACTCAGCCTATTTCTATTCCTCCGTATCGGATGGCACCAGGTGAGTTGAAGGAATTGAAGGAGCAGCTCCAGGAACTCCTAGATAAGGGGTTCATTCGGCCGAGTGTGTCGCCGTGGGGTGCACCGGTCCTGTTTGTTAAGAAAAAGGACGGATCTATGAGGATGTGTATTGACTATAGGCAGCTAAACAAAGTAACAGTGAAGAATAAGTATCCTCTGCCTCGTATTGATGATTTATTTGATCAGCTCCAGGGAGCTAGGGTGTTCTCGAAGATTGATCTTCGTTCAGGCTACCATCAGTTGAAGATTAGAGAGTCCGACATTATGAAGACTGCATTCAGGACCAGATATGGTCACTATGAGTTCCTTGTGATGTCTTTTGGGCTGACCAATGCCCCAGCAGCATTTATGCATCTGATGAACAGTGTATTCAAGCCGTATCTTGATTCATTTGTGATCGTATTCATTGATGACATACTTGTCTACTCTCGTAGCCAGGAGGAGCATGCTCGGCACTTGAGTGTTGTGTTGCAAAGATTGAGAGAGGAGAAGCTGTATGCCAAGTTCTCCAAATGTGAGTTCTGGCTTGAGTCCGTGGCATTCTTAGGGCACGTGGTGTCCTGTGATGGTATTCGGGTAGATCCGAGGAAGGTCGAGGCAGTGCAGAGTTGGCCCAGACCGACCTCAGTTTCTGAGATCCGTAGCTTTCTGGGATTGGCAGGGTATTATCGCCGATTCGTTCAGGGGTTCTCTTCTATTGCTTCACCCTTGACTAGATTGACTCAGAAGGGTGTTCCTTTCTTATGGTCCGAGGAGTGCGAGGAGAGCTTTCAGAAGCTCAAGACAGCACTGACCACAGCACCAGTCTTGATTCTACCGACAGCTTCAGGTTCTTATACTGTATATTGTGATGCCTCGGGAGTGGGCATTGGTTGTGTGTTGATGCAGGAGGGTAGAGTTATTGCATATTACCCTCCCCAGACCCCACTTTGTGGGAACATACTGGGTAGTTGTTGTTGTTGTTGTTGTTCATGCCTTGAAGATTTGGAGGCATTATCTATATGGTGTATCTTGTGATGTATATACAGACCACCGCAGCCTTCAGCATTTGTTTAAGCAGAAAGATCTAAATTTGAGGCAGCGGAGATGGCTTGAGTTGCTTAAAGACTATGATATTACTATCTTGTACCATCCCGGGAAAGCCAATGTAGTGGCTGATGCATTGAGCCGGAAGGCTATTAGTATGGGCGGTTTGGCGTATATTCCAGTTGGGGAGAGACCCATTGCAGTTGATGTTCAGGCGTTAGCTAACCAGATGGTAAGGCTGGATATTTCTGAGCCCAATCGGGTGATGGCTTATGTAGTAGCTCGTTCTTCTTTATATGATCGTATTCGAGAGCGCCAGTATGATGATCCACACTTACTTGTCCTTAAGGACAGAGTTCGGCATGATGATGCTAGAGATGTCACTATTGATAGTGAGGGCGTATTGCGGATGCAGGGCCGGATATGTGTGCCCAATGTTGATGGCCTTCGTGAGTTGATATTGGAAGAGGCCCATAGCTCGCGGTATTCTATTCATCCGGGAGCCGCGAAGATGTACCAGGATTTGAAGCAGCATTACTGGTGGAGAAAGATGAAGAAAGATATTGTGAGCCATGTGGCTCGGTGTCTAAACTGTCAGCGGGTCAAGTATGAGCATCAGAGACCTGGTGGTGTATTCCAGCGTATTGATATTCCGGAATGGAAGTGGGAAATAATAACTATGGACTTTGTTAGTGGGCTCCCTCGGACAGCGAGGAAGTTTGATTCAGTTTGGGTGATTGTGGATAGGTTGACTAAGTCAGCTCACTTCATCCCAGTGTGTACTACCTATACCTCGGAGCGGTTGGCAGAGATATTCATCCGTGAGATAGTGAGATTGCATGGAGTTCCTATTTCCATCATATCAGACAGAGGTACCCAGTTCACATCTCAGTTCTGGAGGACATTTCAGCGAGAGTTGGGATCACAGGTAGAGTTGAGCACAGCATTTCATCCACAGACGGATGGGCAGTCCGAGCGTACTATTCAGATATTGGAGGACATGTTGCGTGCTTGTGTCATTGATTTTGGTGGTTCATGGGCTGATTATTTGCCTTTGGCGGAGTTCGCTTATAATAATAGCTATCAGTCCAGCATTCAGATGGCACCGTATGAAGCCTTATATGGGAGGCGGTGTAGGTCTCCGGTTGGTTGGTTCGAGCCCGGCGAGGCTAGGTTGTTAGGGACAGAGTTAGTCCAAGATGCCTTAGATAAGGTGAAGGTGATTCGGGAGAGACTTCGCACAGCTCAGTCGCGTCAGAAGAGTTATGCAGACCGGAAGGTCCGAGATGTGTCTTATTCAGTAGGTGAGAAGGTGTTGCTGAAAGTTTCGCCTATGAAGGGTGTTATGAGGTTTGGAAAGAAAGGGAAGTTGAGCCCAAGGTTTATTGGACCTTTTGAGGTGCTTAGGAAAGTTGGGGAGGTGGCTTATATGCTTGCTTTGCCACCCGGTTTGTCGGGAGTTCACCCGGTGTTCCATGTATCTATGCTCCGGAAGTATGTCGGAGACCCGTCTCATGTGTTAGACTTCAGCACAATACAGTTGGATGAGGAGTTGACCTATGATGTGGAACCGGTAGCCATTTTGGGTCGACGGGTTCGTAAGCTGAGATCCAAAGACATAGCTTCAGTGAAAGTGCACTGGAGAGGTCGTACCGTGGAGGAAGTAACTTGGGAGACCGAACAGGAGATGCAGAGCAGATATCCACACTTATTTGAGACTCCAGGGTATGTTTCTTAACCCGCTCGCGGACGAGCGTTTGTTTAAGTTGGGGAGAATGTAACGACCCGGCCCGTCGTTACGGGAATTACCACCCCGTTACCTTGCATTTACATATATTATGTTTTTTTTTAAAACAGTATTAGAGTATATCGGGTGAGTTAGGAGTGATTTGGATTGAAAATGAAGCAAATAGCATGTTTGAAGGAAGCTTGAATATGAAAAGTCAACCAAGAGTTGACTATTGAGTTAGAGTGCTCGGAACCGGATTCTGATGATTCGGTTAGTTCCGGAAGGTGATTTGTGACTTAGGAGAGCGATCGGAATTTAATTTGGAGACCCGGTGTAGAAATAGGCTTGAATTGGCTAAAGTTGAATTTTGGCGAAATCCGGGTGGTAGGTGATATTTTGATCCGGGGGTCGGAATGGAATTCCGACAATTTCTGTAGCTTCGTTATGTGATTTTGGATATGCCTGCAAAATTTCAGGTCATTCGGATGTCGTTTGGTCGGGTTTTTGATGGAATGTGTAATTCGGAAGTTTTGAAGAAACTTAGGCTTGAATCCGTGTGTAATTGGTGATTTTGATGTTTAGGATGGTGTTTTTATGATTGGAACAAGTTCGTATCGTGTTTTGGAGTATGTTGGTGGTGTTTGTTGGGGTCCCGGGGGCCTCGGGATGATTTCGGACCATCAATCGGGATTTTTGGAACTTGGAAGTCTGCTGTAAATTGCAGGTTACTGCCCAGGCATTGTAGCCTTCGCGTTCGCGTGGAATGGGCCGCGTTCGCGAAGGCCAAGGCTTTTCATGCATCGCGTTCGCGGGAGAAGCCGTCGCGTTCGCGTAGGTCTGGGGTACGAAGCATCGCGAACGCGTTGCCAGGGTCGCGTTCGCGTAGAGTCGAGATGTTGTGCTTCGCGTTCGCGTGAGGTCCATCGCGAACGCGTAAGAGGAAGAGACGAAGCATCGCGTTCGCGTGGTTTGGGACGCGAACGCGTAGAGGAAAAATCCGGGCTAGGAAGATTTGGTCTTCGCGAACGCGTGACTGTACGTCGCGTTCGCGATGAAGGAACGAGCAAGGCATCGCGTTCGCGTGGAGACCATCGCGAACGCGTAGGGTAAATTCGGCTGGCAGTGAATTAAAATCACAGAACAGAGGGCTCTCGGGTTCATTAACCCAAAACCCCATTTTTGAGTTCCAAGAGGAGAAATTGACGGGAATTGCTGGTACTTCATCGGGGATTCGTTGGAGGTAAGTTTTGTGGCTTAATTACATCATTTTAACATGAAATCCTTGGTTAATTCCCTGTAAATGGAAGATTAATTGTGGGTTTGAGCCCTAAGCCTAAATTGAAGAAGAACAAGGATTTGAGTAGGCAAATGGAGTCCGATTTTGGTAAAATTGATATGCTTAGACTCGTATTGAGACGAGGGTTCCAGAAATGTGAATTTCGTAAATTTTCGGAATGTGGGCCCGGGGCTCGGGTTTTGACAACTTTGGGAATTTTGATGTAAATTGAGTTGTATTGATTGGGTGTCGTCCCATTGGCCTAAATTGTTGTATTTTTACTGTATTTGATCAGATTCTACGCGTACGGAGCTTGATTCTCGTGGCAAGGGCATTGCGGAATAGTCGTCGTGCTGTATTGAGGTGAGTAATATATGTGGGTGATGACCAGCGGGTTCGAAACCCCGGTATACCACTTTGTGACGTTGTATAGCGGCGAGACACGTACACTCTTGAGAGTGCGGGGTCGATCATGAATTGGAGACTATATATATATTAGTCCGACCTGTTGTTGATATCGTATTATTGGCTATTCTAGAGCCGTCGAACCTCCTTCTCGGATGGTTGCATATATATATATTGTGATAATGGCCACTGTTGAGCCGAGGAACCCCCTTCTCGGGCGGTTGATTATATATGTGGGCCGTGAGCCGGTTATTGGATCCCGCGAGGATCGATATCATTGCTTATCACATAGACATGCTAGTTTACTACTAGTCGCGGCTATTTTTGTTATTATGCAAATTCCGATCTCCTGGAACTTGATATTCTTGTTTTCAAGCTGAAAAATGATAAAAGAGTTTTCAAAAACTACTTTGAGCTTGCGAGGCTGTATCTGCATATTAGGCGACTAGTAGTGGATCGAGCTGCACGCCGCGGCAAGTTATATGTTGGATCGGATTGCGCGCCGCGATGATATCTCTATGAGATGTGCTTGGGGCTGTAGGAGCCCTCCGGAGTCCGAACCCCCACGGTGAGCACGGGTACCCAAAATTGGAGTCGGGCTACACGCCGTAGCGTTCATATCATGCATTGCATTGCATTTAGCTACATCCGCTAGTTGTTATGCTATTTATTGGTATTTGTTGGAACGGGTACAGTGAAGATTGATTCTATGACAGGGTAGCCGATTATAGCCTTACATAGTGCTTTATTGCGGATTTCTTATCTCTGTGTTGTCTTACCTTGTTTATTACCACTGAGTACGGCAGTACTCATTTTACTCCTGCACCTTGTGTGCGGATCCGGGTACCTCTCGGCGGTGATCCGGTGTAGTTGTGCGAGGCGACGTGTGTGGATATTCGAGGTAGCTGCAGAGTCCGCGGGACCCGATATTCCTTCCTACTGTCTTTTGATTTTGTATTGACATTTCCTTCCGCACTTGGTATTTTGTAAACCATTATACCCTCATGTTTAGTAGAGGCTCATGACTCTTGACCCTTGGTCTATGGGAGTTATTGTATTATGGGACTTGGTTCCCCGTTTTCGTTTCATGTATCACTGTTATATCGTTAATTAATTTGCTTAAATGGATTAAAGAGAGCTTCTAGCTCCGTTGTTGTTATTAATTGGTCAGGCTGGCTTAGCAATGTGCTGGGCGCCATCACGACCGGATTTGGGGTCGTGACAAAATAGGCCCCTTCAAGCCTTATTTCAAAGGTTCAGAAGATTTTATACACTGAAATACACTAAATAGATACCGAGGTACTATCATTTGTTCAAATTGTTGCTAGTTCGAGTGGTATTATTGAACTTCTGATCATTTTTCTTTATCTGTTGATTAAGTTGCTAGGTTTTCTACTTGTTGCGATCGAGTTTTTGCTGGGTTTACCTATTTGCTTGGTTGAACTTGCTGAGTCCTCTATTCCAAAGTCTTACCTGTTGCTGTGATAATTTGCCTTACTGCTGTTGATATTTGGTTGATGCTATCGCTGATTTTCCTTCTTCTCAACCTTAGAACTCAGTGTCTCTTTCATTTGGTCAGGTACACTTCTACTTCCTGAAGATGTAATTGATACGCGAAGAAGGAATGAAAATTGTTGACTAATTTTGTTTGAAGTTGAATTTCTGTTTTGTTTTATTGTAGCTGTAATACTTAGATTTCATGTAATTTGCTAGGAATTGGTTGTAATAAGGACTGGACTGCATAAATTAAATTTAGAATTATAGTAGTAGTGATAATGATATATGAAATAGATTAAATAGGTTAGTAAAAATGATCACCTAAATTTAAAACTTAAACTAGCCTAAACTTAGTCGAATCACCTAGATTTACAACTATTTTGAAATTAGACGTGTAATACTATACTTAGATATTTTGTTAATCAAGTTCTATATCAGAATCAATTAATTCAAATAAGCACGAGTAGTTGAATTTTAAATCGTGTTACTGTTTATCGTTGTTAAAATTGGTTTAGCTACAAAACTTGCATTAAACTATTGTGATATGGTAATTTGAATATGGTTGTAATGACAGTGGTAATTTGAGCATGTTTTAGTTGAAATTTAGAATACTATTTTCAGTTAAATAAAAACAGCAAAATAATACTGCAAGTAGTATTTCAACCAATAAATAACTTGTGGATTAGACTCTGTTAATCTAGAAGTGAAACAATAACGAGTTGATTTAAACTATGTCTCAACATTTTTAGTTAGTTGATAATATTGAAACCAGTGGTGTTCAAATGTAAACTAGCGTTAGTAGAAACAGTTAATTGTTAATACTGAATAAATTCTCATAGTGTTGTTAATTCATTAAAATGTTAATTTGCCCTGAACCTGCTTTACGTGTTAATAATTTGGGCCTAGCTATGAGAAGAGGCCCAAGTCCAAATGATATGGCATTTACTCCTATGAGAATAGATATGGAAACAACGACTAGGCTCCAGTAGCCAATTGCACTTTGGTACAGCTCCGTTAAGTTGACCCAGGTCCCAGGCCCAATAATGTGTAATGGCCTAGATTCAAATAATTAATGATAAAACTGCTCCAAAATAGTTATAATTAGGGCAAAAAACAGAAATAGAAAATATAGTACATAAATAGGTTTGACCTTCTTAAATGAAAAGGGACGAGCCTCGTTACAATGTAAAATGCACGGGACCCCCAAATAATAACTATAAACTTTACACCCGGAAGGATCGTTTAGACAATTTCACGATCTTTCCTAAATATAACAAGAATACATATCATTAAGCGTAATTTAATATACATTCCTTTGAATGGGTGCACATTTGTGTGACCCAAATCTTACTCTCAATGAAGTCGAATATATTCAAAGCCACAGGCATACAGGTACGGTGTGGTCGAGGATGTATTTTCACGACGTTGCAAATTCGTAAAATTCAAAAGTGGTATACTTGCACATAATTAAAATATATGATTTGAAATCAGAAAAAATCAAAACAACAGTTGAGCGACCATGCTAGAACCACGAAATCTAGGAGTGCCTAACACCTTCTCCCGTGTTAACAGAATTCCTTATCCGGATTTCTAGTTCGCGAACTGTAACAGAGTCAAACTTTCCTTGGTTTGGAATTAAACCGGTGACTTGAGACACCATTATATACTCAAGTGGCGACTCTGAAAATTTAAATAACTAATCCCGTTCTGATTGTCCCTAAAGTGGAAAAACTGCTGCTGAGCCCTCACGGGTAAAGTGTAGAATACACATTTTCCTTATCAAGTATAGCTCCATAATTATAAAAAGGAGGTGTGACGATGAGCAACGCGAGTTTTTAGGAAAAAGAATCCCGTTTTAGTTAGAATCCTAGGATAATGAAACTGGTTCAATGCTCAACAGATAAAATTTCTTGAACTTTTGTGTAACTAGGACTTCTGCTTATGATTGATAGTTTTATCTTTCTAATTGTGCAAAGTATAGAAACATACCTGAACTTTCTTATTCTCATATACTGATAGGTTCTTCAAGTAAAACTTCTTTTGATCATGCCTCAAATGTTAGAATAGAAAGACTTTGTAAGAGATTAGTGAATCATATAAACACATGTCACATGAGTATACTAATTAAAGTATGAGAGTAAGAATTAGTCTAGATATTTATATTGAATTAAGAACTCCTAACCAATTTATTTTTCATTTTATACAATTTTTTTTTTCATTTTACATTCTGAATTGGACCTTTTAGGTGATCTTAATCATCTCTAATTCCAACATGTTCCTTTCAAAGTTTTCCCCACTCAGCGCTTTAGTGAAGATGTTAGCTATTTGTTTATCAATAGCACAAAATTCTATGGAGATTAACCCTTTCGCATAGTTATCTCTTAAGAAGTGGAGTCCAACATCTATGTGTGTCACGACCCGGATTCCCCATCATCGGGATCGTGATGGCGCCTACTCGTGGTAGCTAGGCAAGCCAATTAACTCACCATCTTTCCATTAACACAATCGTCCAGTTGTCAATTTAATTAAGAATAATAATAATAATAATAATAATAATAATAATAATAATAATAATAATAATAATAATAATAATAACAATAATAATAATAATAGTAATAACGTTAACTGCGGAAGTTTACTTCATAAATCTGAATATAAGTGTGAAATACTCAACATATATCCTCTACCCAAGATGTGGAGTCACAAACTCACGAACTACTAAGAATAACTACACATAATGGCCTGAAAGAAATATAATAACCGTCTGTCTCGAAACAATGACACTACAACAACAATGAAAAATATAAGAAGAGATGCCGGGCATGCGGACGTCTACAAGCTACCTCAGTCTCAAGAGTATGACAATCCTGCTAGAGAACTACAATTGCTGCTCAAAACCTAGACCTGTGCAAAAATGCACAGAAGTGTAGCATCAGCACAATCTGACCCCATGTGCTGGTAAGTGCCTGGCCTATCCCGGTGAAGTAGTGACAAGCCTAGGACCAGATACTCACATAAACCTGTGCAGTTCTATATACATATGTACCACAAAATAACAGAAATATTGAGGAACACAAATAGCAAGAGAGGGAACATGCTAGGGGGAGCACAATCCAATATACATAATTCATCAGCAAGGTAAAAAAAAATAGAGTGCAATAAATAGTTATCACAAAACAAGAATTGAATAGTTGTACGGCATCACCCTTTGTGCTTTTACTCTCATCCTCACAAAAAAAATCAAATAAAAGTGCACGGCATCACCCTTCGTGCTTTTACTCTCATCCTCACCAAATAAGCAAATAAAAGTGCACGGCATCACCGTTCGTGCTTTTAGTCTCATCCTCAACAAATAAGCAAATAAAAGTGCACGGCATCACCCTTCGTGCTTTTACTCTCATCCTCACATTCATGGCACGGCATGATCCTTCGTGCATGATTTAATTAACAATGGAATGGCATGTTCCTTCGTGCATAAATACTAAAACATGGCACAGAATGATCCTTCGTACGAATATAATTAACAATGGTACGGAATGATCCTTCGTGCTAATATAATTAAAAATGGCACGGCATCACCCTTCGTGCTTTATCACTCTTCCTCACCCAAACAACAGTCACAATCAACGAGCAAGAAGAATGAAATAAACAACAAGTACCATCCCGGCAAGGGAGTAACAACAACCATAACAATATTCCGGTAAATGAACAATAAAAATAACACAACAGGGTCCCGACAAGGGAACAATACACAACCTTCACAACCCGGCAAGGGCTCAATAATATAACTTAGAAAAGTTCCACATTAGCGCACAACATGATCAACAAATGACTCACGGTCATGCTAGACTCTGGTGTATCGATGCCCGTCACCACGCCTGTACATCGCACTCGATCATTTAGCAATTAGCAAGTTATTATACTCTGCTCATATCCCCTCAAGCTAGGATTGATCAAACACTTACCTCGACGGCTTATAGTCCACTCAATCCTCAAGCAATGCTTTTCCTTTCGAATTTGGCTCCAAATCAATCATGTCTATACACAATTTATTTAATATCATCAATTCTACTCAACAAACCAGCCCAATTGCCTAATTAAAGTATTTTTAACATGCTGTCCAAAAGTTGTAAAACCGACCCCGGGCCCGCATGGTCAAAAAATTCCAAAAATCGTACCAACGAATTCCTTGTCTCGCCACGAGTCAGTACATATAAAGAACATCAAAATCGGAGTCTGTTTGGCCCCTCAAATCGATCCCTAAAGGTCTCATAATTTTAGGCCCCAAAATCCTATTTTTCTACTGTTTTCACGAATTAAAGAATGTGATTGTGGTTTATAATCACCCATAACTGAGTTTTAATAATCAAATCACTTACCTCTATGATACCCACTGATTTTCTCTCTAAAAAATCACCTCAGAAGCTTCTTCCCGTTCAAAAATTGGAAGAAAGCTCGACCTGCTCATTATGGTATACTGTTCATGCGTTTTACTGCTCCCAATGGATTCCTTGTGAAATTCTAATGAATTTAGGCTTTTGAATCACTCAATTTGACCTTATAATGAAAGGGATATGTAGGTTTTAAGATTTGCAAATAGTGCAGGTTTTCAATACTCCGTCAGGGGCAGTTTCGTCATTAACTTGAAAATCAGGGCAACCTTATTAAAATGGCCATAAAATCCTCACACGATGTCCATATTCGATGATTCTTTTTGCAACGGGTCCGTAATTACGATACGAATCTTATGCTTCATTAACAACAATAATCAGAGCTCATTTGTTCAATATGATATCACTTATGCTTGAAGAAACGATATCGAAGCATAAGAAAACGAGCATAACGCAACCCAAACTTATCCGAAACTCACCCGAGCCCTCGGGGCTCCAAACCAAATATTCAAACTGACTCAAAAATATCACACGAACTTACTCTAGCGATCAAATCGCCAAAATAACATTGAATCAAACCTCAAGATAATCACTTTTCATTTCAAAGTTCATAAACCTTAACTTTAGCTATTTAGGTCCAAAATACGTCAAACGACGTCCGTTTTCAACCAAACTTTACAGAAAGTGCTTAAACAATATATATAACTTTTACAGGTTATCGGAACCAAAATATGAGCCCGATACCACAGTTTGTTTAATTAATTATCATTTTTGTTTTCCTTAATAATTTCAGAAAAATAATTTAACAGAAAAATTCTTTTACTCAGGTTCTAGACCTCGGATTTCGACTCTGGGCACATGCCCGAGTCCCATATTTTTCTACGGACCTTTCGGTACCGTCCAATTTCGGGACCGGGTCCATTTACCAGAAATGTTGACCAAAGTCAACTATAATCATATTAATATCAAAATTCTTCAAATTGTTCACATATTTCAACATAAACATTTTCTAGCTACGCGCCCGGACTGCGCATGCAAATTGGGGCAATATAAAATGAGATTTTCAAGGCCTCGGAAGCACAAAACTGATTAGGAAAACAGGTGATGACCCTTGGGGTCGTCACACCCTCTACCTCTAAAATAGCCGTTTGTCCTCGAACGGAAAAAAAATGAAGTACCTTAGCCGGGGAACAATTATGGATAACAGCTCCGGAGGGGATCCTTCAGCCCAAGCATAATATAATCATAACATTCGCTGTGGCGTGCCGCTCAATCCATGCTCAATCATAACATTCGCTGCAGCGTACAACTCGATCCATACTTAATCCACAATATAAGTATGAGTCACGTACTGATTCAATTAATTTCCCAGTTTCCAATTTATTAAGAAGAATATACTTTAGATATTTAACTTCAGGAAAAGTGACTTAGTATTTCATAACAGTGATTAAACACTAGACTGAGATTAATGACTATACAAAGCATGTTATCACAATGATGTTTATCCTTTGAGGATGCTACAGATCGGCACAAGGCCCCAAACACAACAATAAGCCCAGATATATTCAACACAGGGTGCGTATCAATCGCTAATATAAAAACATTCTTGTTCGGGATAGACCAAGTCATAATCCCCAGTCATAAACAATCCCGCACCTTCCATGGGATGCGAGTCACACCCTTCATAGGCGACACCAGGAGCTTACCCGCTCACCAACCATGAAATATACATCTCGGACCTTACGGTCTGCATAACTCTTGTGCCTAGACTAAGCCGAACGCAGCTTCTCGAGTGAATAAGAGACTGCTACTGGAATGAAATGCGCTGACTTGGTCAGCCTATCAACAATGACCCAAATAGTATCAAACTTTTTCTGAGTTAACAGAAGTCCAGTAACGGAATCCATTGAAATCCGCTCCCATTTTCACTAGGGAAGCTCAATTTTTAGAAACATCCCACCAGGCCTATGGTGTTCATATTTTACCTGATACATCTTCGCGGTGCCCGGGTGAATAGAATATCGAGAACTATGGGCCTCCGCTAAGATCAACTCTTGAATCCCATCAACATTAGGCATGCAAACTCGCCCCTGCAATCTCAACACCCCGTTATCACCTGAGGTTCTTCGTAGCACTTCCCCGCTGCACCATGTCTCTCAGGACACAAAAATGGGGATCATCGAAATGCCATTCACGGATATGCTCCAATAGGGAAGAACGAGCAACCGTGCAAGCTAACACTCTGATAGGCTCAAATATATCTAATCTCACAAATCAGTTGGCTAAGGCATGAACATCTAAGCAAGCGGTCTCTGGCTGAACGGAATGAAAGAAAAACTATCCATGCTGACAGACTTTCTACTCAACGCATCAGCCATTACATTAGCCTTACCTAGGTGATATAAGATAGTAACGTCATAATCTTTCAGCTACTCTAGCCATTTTCTCTACCACACATTTAACTCCTTTTGCTCGAACAGGTACTGAAGACTTTTGTGACCCGTGTATACCTCACTCGCCGCACCATACAAATAATGTCTCCATATCTTCCACGCGTGAACAATCGCAGCCACTCCAGATCATGTACTTGATAATTCCTATCATGGATTTTTCAACTGCCTCGAAGCACAGGAAATGACCTTACCATCCTAGATCAACACTACACCAAGCCCAATATGGAAAGCATCACAATAGATTGTATAGGGTCCCAAACCTGTGGGCAAAACCAATATCGGTGTCGTGGTCAAAGCTGTCTTGAGCTTCTGAAAGCTAGCCTCACATTCATCTGACCATTCGAACTGGATACTTTTCTGGGTCAATCTGGTTATCATGGTTGTAATAGATGAAAACCCCTCCACAAACCGCCAATAATAATCTGCTAATCCTAAGAAACTTCGGATCTTTGTGGCTGATGTTAGTCTAGGCCAGTCCTTGACTGCCTCCATCTTTCTTGGATCAACGTGTATACCTTTTTCCGTTACAACATGACCCAGGACTGCAATTGTACTTAGCCATAACTCACACTTTGGAAATATTTGCATATAGCTGATTATCTTTCAGAGTCTGGAGAGCCACTCTAAGATGTTGTTCATGCTCTTCTTGACTGCGGGACGTTATCAATGGGGATTATCACGAGCAAGTCTAACTAAGGCATGAACACCTCATACATATTCACCTAACCATGACTCTAGCCATAAGGGTTGTCCCTAAATTACAACATTGCCAATTAATTGCGTGTTATCAAATACCTTATTCTAAAACTCCCACTTTACTCATAATGAGGTATAGAGACCTCATGATTACTTTCCCGAATTAATGAGTCATATTTATCCTCACCTGGGTGCTCGTCTCAAGGGCTAAAACTCAACGATTACAAAATGGAAATGGCTAAATATGAATAGGAACTATAGAAGAATTGTCAGGTAAGCCTAACGGGCATGACTCTCATTTAAAATGTAATACAAAAATTTTAATTTCATAAAAGGAGAATTTTAAACACATAAACTCTTACTACCAGGACCTTGTCCTCATATTATATCCACCGCAACTTGTAGCTCAGTTTAAAAAAATATTTCACATTATACTAAAATTTGAGGACCTCATCCTCAATTGTGAATCACAAGTACTTGCACATCGTACCAGCTGAAAATTTTCATTTCCTCTCTTTCATCTTTTCAATAATTGTCCGTCAAAGGAAATCACGACATAAAATGAACCCTCAAACCTATATGGTATATAATTAGCAATTGAAATTAATTATTTCAGGAATTACATCAAAACCCAGTGTAGTAGTGATATAAAGTTGCTTTTAGTATAATAAATATTCTTAGTGACCAACACATAATAATAGGAGGGATAGCTATCTCCATATAATAGACCAACGGAGTATTCACATAAGTAGATTTGATGATTATGAAGCTCACTCATGAGTGGAGCATATTAAGAGGACTCGCCTAAATGTTTTCTAAAACCAAATCAAATTGAAAAATATCCTTTTCATGACAATCAAAATTGTACATGTGATTACACTATCTGGTGTAGTGACCTCAGTCATACCATAGAAATTATATCAATGGTTGGGTCTCCACCTCTAGGATTCTCACCTCCACCTCTAACATCCTGACCTCTACCTCTGGCTTGTCATGGAAGATAAGTATTGACTGCAAAGGAGCACGTAGCCTGAGTGCTTTCCTAAATCACATTTCTCCAAACTGCCACATTCACAACAATTCCTTTGAGGCTCAGCTATCTTATTGCATATGATGACATATTCGGACACTGTCATGGTGACCTGGTACAACCATTCATAACGCATATGCCATATATTGCATAGAATCTGGGAGGTAAACTCTTTCAGCACATTTCCTTAAAATAGAGTTGAGTAGGTAGTGTTGCATTGGCCGGTTTGCCCTCTTCGTTGGACCGTCACAAACATCGACGGCCAATTTCCTCTTTTGGCTGTAAGTCAGAGTCACAACATCCAACAATTCGCAATATTTGTCCTTCACAATTCAAATAAATCAACTAGACGTCAAGGTCTATTGTAACCACAACTAGTTAGAACATACATTATGTTCCCACTACTTTATTTGCCATCCAAAGCAGAGTAGAATCAACCCCCTCGATTTCGACTATTCCCACGTTCTGTAATACCTTAGCGGTCAAGCACAACCTCGAGGGTTCTCAAAATATGCACCGCTGAAGGTGGTAATGAAGAGTTTGGTGAAACCTATCTGACCTCCGCAAAACTTCAGAAGGTGTAGTTGATCCATCACCACCCTGTGCCATTGTTCGGCTGAAGAAGTGGTACATGACTTCGCCATTCGTGGGAAGACAAGAGTACAAATTCAATTTAACATTTGAAGAACGAATTCGCACGATAGGAAAGAACAAAAAAAAAAGATTTTTTCCTAACTCAATAGCCTCCGAGGAACAAGTATAGACGTCTCCGTACCTACCCCTCAGACTCTACTAAGTTTGTTCGTGAGTTGTGAGACCTATGTAACCTAGTGCTATGATACCAACTTGTCCCGACCTGGATTCCCCACCATAGGGATCATGATGGCGCCTACTCGTGGTAGCTAGGAAAGCCAATTTACTCACCATCTTTCCATTAACACAATCATCCAATTGTCAATTTAATTAACAAGAATAATAATAATAATAACGTTAACCACGGAAGTTTACTTCATAAATCTGAATATAAGTGTGAAATACTCAACATAAATCCTCTACCCAAGATGTGGAGTCACAAACTCACGAACTACTAAGAATAACTACACATAATGGTCTGAAAGAAATAGAATACCGTATGTCTCGAAATAATTAGACTACAGCAACAATGAAAAATATAATAAGAAGAGATTTCGGGCCTGCGGACATCTGCAAGCTACCTCAGTCTTGAGAGTATGACAATCCTTCTAGTGAACTACTGTTGCTGCTCAAAACCTGGACCTGTGCAAAAATGCACAGAAGTGTAGTATCAGCACAATCCGACCCCGTGTGCTGGTAAGTGCCTGGCCTATCCCGGCGAAGCAATGACAAGCCTAGGACCAGACACTCACATAAAACTGTGCAGTTCTATATACATATGTACCACAAAATGGCAGAAATATTGAGCAACAAAAATAGCAATGGAGGGAACATGCTAGGGGGAGCACAATCCAATATACATAATTCATCAGTACGGTAAAAAACAAAAATAGAGTGCAACAAACAGTTATCAGAAAACAAGAATTGAATAGTTGCACGACATCACCCTTCATGCTTTTACTCTCATCCTCACAAAAAAATCAAATTAAAGTACACGGCATCACCCTTCATGCGTTTACTCTCATCCTCACCAAACAACAACAACAACTACCCAGTATATTCCCACAAAGTGGGGTC
Organism: Nicotiana noctiflora; assembly: GCA_032618575.1. Classification (NCBI taxonomy): domain Eukaryota; kingdom Viridiplantae; phylum Streptophyta; class Magnoliopsida; order Solanales; family Solanaceae; genus Nicotiana; species Nicotiana noctiflora. Next base: position 140,682 of record JASVEL010005831.1, read on the forward strand.
TGGGGAGGGTAATACGTACACAGGCCTTACCCCTACCCGAAAGGGTAGAGAGGCTGTTTCCGGCCGACCCTCGGCTCAGAAAAAGAGAGAGAAAAATCTCATCCTCACCAAATAAGCAAATAAAAGAGCACGGCATCAACCTTCATGCTTTTACTCTCATCCTCACCAAATAAGCAAATAAAAGTGCACGACATTATCCTTCGTGCTTTTACTCTCATCCTCACATTCATGGCACATCATGATCCTTCGTGCATGATTTAATTAACAATGGCACGGAATGTTCCTTCGTGCATAAATCATAAAATATGGCATGGAATGATCCTTCGTGCGAATATAATTAACAATGGTACAGAATGATCATTCGTACGAATATAATTAAAAATGGCACGGCATCACCCTTCGTTCTTTATGACTCTTCCTCACCCAAACAACAGTCATAATCAACGGGCAAGAACAATGAAATAAACAACAAGTACCATCCCGCAAAGGGAGTAACAACAGTCATAGCAATATCCCGGTAAGAGAACAATAACAACAACACAACAGGGTCCCGGCAAGGGAACAATACACAAGATTCACAACCCGGCAAGGGCTCAATAATATAACTTAGGAAAGTTCCACATTAGCTCACAACATATATCAACAAATGACTCATGGTCATGCTAGACTCTGGTGTATAGATGCTCATCACCATGCCGATACACCGCACTCGATCATTTTGCAATTAGCAAGTTATTATACTCTACTCATATTGCCTCAAGCTAAGACAGATCAAACACTTACCTCGACGGCTTATAGTCCACTCAATCCTCAAGCAATGCTTTTCTATTCGAATTTGGCTCCAAATCAATCGTATCTATACACAATTTATTTAATATCATCAATTCTTCTCAGCAAACCAGCCCAATTTCCTAATTAAAGTATTTTTAACTTGCTGTCCAAAAATTGTAAAACTGACCCCGGGCCCGCTTGGTCAAAAAATTCTGAAAATCTTACCAACGAATTCCTTGTCTCGCCACAAGTCCGTACAAATAAAGAACATCAAATCGAAGTCTGTTTGACCCCTCAAATCGACCCCTAAAGGTCTCACAATTTCAGGCCCCAAAATCCTATTTTTCTACTATTTTCATGAATTAAAGAATGTGATTGTGGTTTATAATCACCCATAACTGAGTTTTAATAATCAAATCACTTACCTCTGTGATATCCACATATTTTCTCTCTAAAAAGTCGCCTCAGAAGCTTATTCCCGTTCAAAAATTGGAAGAAAGCTCGACCTGCTCATTATATGTCACGACCCAAACCCTGGTCGTGATGGCGCCCAACACAATGCTAGGCAAGCCCGACCATATTATCCCTTAAACCAGCCAGTTATTAATCAAGTTAGACTTAAACAGTAAATGATCATATCGGGTGATAAGCGAAATGTAAAACATACAAAATACGGTCCCAACCATATCGTGGTGTCACGAGTCTGAGCCTCTACAGAATAGCATCCTAATACAATCAAGTCTAGGCAAATAGGAAATCAACAAGATGATAAAGAAGGAGAAAACAAGCTCGGCGGACGCTGGCAACTACCTCGTAATCTCCGCAAAAGTAGACAAGGATCAGCAGCTACAATGTCTCAACTGCTCTCGGGCACATGTGGATCTGCACAGAAAGTGCAGGGGAGTGGGGTGAGTATATTTCAACTCAGTGAGTAACAATAATAAATAATAACTGAAGGTAAGAACTCCTGTGCTATCACTTAGCAGTTCTAAGGCAACCCTCACGGGTACGTCATCACTATGGTAGTACTCTAATCTCCAATCCACGTTTATCTCTACAAGATTCTACACTGATCCAACCCTCACTCGTACCCCTACGGTGTACGACCATCTTAACATATAAAGACACATACCTATGTCTATAATGTATAAGTATTTAAGTAGATAGTAGGATCTGATTAAGTATAATAATGCGGCGTGCAGCCCGCTCCAATACATATACCACTGCGGCGCGCAGCCCGCTCCATTTAACATCGACGGCGCTCACTGGGGGTGTATACAGACTTCGGAGGGGCTCCCTGGGCCCAAGCACTATTATACTGCGGCGTGCAGCCCGATCCACACATGTATTACTGCGGCGTGCAGTCCGATCCAATATTTATATGTATATATATTTATACTGCTGCGGCGCGCAGCCCGATCCCATAATATACACCAGTGCTCGCTGAGAATGTGTGCAGACTCAGACTCCGAAGGGGCTCCTACAGCCCAAGCGCAATAATATTGCGGCGTGCAGTCCGTCCCACATGTATATTACATGTATATTACATGTATATTACTGCGGCGTGCAGTCCGATCCAATATATATACTGCTGCGGCGTGCAGCCCGATCCAATATAGGTATATATATATATATAATACCCCATAATGGGTCCTCGACCCTATCCCAGTCAGTATGTACTTGGCCTCTCAGGCCCAATATAATATATCACAGTGGGTCCTTGACCTTGTCTCAGTCAATATAGACTTGGCCTTTCAGGCCCAATATAACATCTCATAGTGGGTCCTTGACCCTATCTCATCCCAATCGGTATAGACTTGGCCTTTTAGGCCCGCTCAGCTAGAACATGAAATTCCACCCTAGATAATCTCTTTTAATGTACACATCTAGTACGGGCTCATATTATGCTATACAGCTAGAGCTACGGCTGAGTGTATGTTTACAACACGATATAAGGGTCACCTAGCTCTATAGGTTCCCTAATGCTCTACAGATCGGCACAAGGCCCCAAACATGGCTATTAGCCCAATTGCACAGTTATAAACTTATTATCAGTCATAACACACGGTATACTATTAGTCGGGAAGGACTAAGTCCGAACCCCCAATCACAATGTCACCACGCCCGTCATAGAACGCGTGTCTCATCTCAATATAGCACTGTGAAGTGCTAGTACGGGGTTTCAAACCCTCGGTACATTGTTTACTACTACCACTCACCTCGAACCGGTAGAAGCTTCAATCCGCCTTACGCTTGCCTCGCAAATCAATATCCTTGGGTGCCAAATCTGTTCAATATCATAGAGAATGCATCAATATATGCTAATTTCACGAAATTCATTCGAACTAACCCAAATTATATCAAAACCCACAAGTTGTCAAAACCTGACTTTTGGTGCGCTTATCGGAAAATCACGAAAATTATATATTCGCGTTCCTTATCTCAATACGAGTCTAGGCATATAAAATTTACCAAAATTGGACTCCATTTGCCCACTCAAATCAGTGTTTTTCTTCAATTTAGGCCTAGGGCTCAAACCCACATTTAATCTTCCATTTACAGAAATTTAACCTAGGATTTCATGTTAAAATGATGTAATTAAGCCACAAAACTTACCTCTAATGAAACCCCGATGCTTTCCCGGCAATATCCCGTCAATTTCTTCTCTTGGAACTCAAAAATGGAGGTTTTGGGTATTAAACCCGCGACTGACCAGTTCTGGTTTTAACTTCACTGCCAGCCTATTTTCTTCATCGCGTTCGCGATGGTCTTCACGCGTTTGCGATACTCAGCTCCAGTTACCCTTCGCGAACGTGACGCTGCACCACGCGTTCGCGATGAACAATCTCCCAGCCGCCGGGTCCTTCTTCTACGCGAATGCTTACACTCCCACGCGAACGCGAAGCTCTCCCCTTTCCTTCTACGCAATCCTGCCCAGAGATCTGCAATTTACAGCAGACTTTTCCTTGCTTCAAAATGCCGGATGATGGTCCGGATTCACCCCGAGGCTCCCGGGACCCCAACGAAAACCACCAACATACTCCAAAACACGATACGAACTTGTTCCAATCATAAAAACACCATCCTAAACATCAAAATCTCCAATTACACACGGATTCAAGCCTAAGTTTCTTCAAAACTTTCAATACTAACATTCAATCCAAAACCCGATCAAACGACGTCCGAATGACCTGAAATTTTGCAGAGGCACATCCAAAATCACCTAACGGAGCTACTGCAACTGTCGGAATTCCATTCCGACTCCCGGATCAAAAATCTCACCTACCGTTCGGATTTCGCCAAAATTCAACCTTAGCCAATTCAAGCCTATTTCTACACCGGGCCTCCAAATTCAATTCCGATCGCTCCCCTAAGTCACAAATCATCTCCCGGAACTAACCGAATCATCAAAATCCGATTCCGAGCTCTCTAACTAAATAGTCAACTCCGAGTTAACTTTCCTTATTCAAGTTTCCTCCAAAAAGGCTATATGCCTCATTTTCAATCCAATTCACTCCTAACTCCCTCGATAGACTCTAACACTGATATAAAAGCATGAATTATGTAATTACAACATAACGGGGTGGGAATTCCCGTGACGACGGGCCGGGTCGTCACATTCTCCCCCTCTTAAGCAAACGCTCGTCCTCGAGCGGGTCAAAGAAACATACCTGAAGTCTCAAATAGCTGAGGGTATCTGCTCCGCATCTCCTGCTCGACCTCCCAAGTAGCCTCCTCCACGGGCTGACCTCTCCACTGCACCTTAACTGCTGCAATCTCCTTCGACCTCAATTTTCTTACCTGGCGACCCAAAATAGCAATAGGCTCCACATCGTATGATAGATCACCATCAAGCTGAATGGTACTGAAGTCTAATACATGAGACGGATCCCCAATGTACTTCCGGAGCATAGACACATGGAATACTGGATAAACGCTGGACAAACTGGGTGGCAAGGCCAGCTCATATGCCACATATCCAACCCTCCTGAGTATCTCAAAAGGACCAATGTACCTGGGACTCAGCTTCCCCTTCTTCCCGAACCTCATAACACCCTTCATGGGTGAAACCTTCAACAATACTCTATCACCAACCATGAAAGACAACTCTCGAACCCTACGGTCTGCATAACTCTTCTAGCGAGACTGTGCTGTGCGAAGCCTCTCCTGGATCAACTTTGCTCTATCCAGAGCATCCTGAACTAACTCAGTCCCTATCAATCTATCCTCACCAAGCTCAAACCATCCGACGGGAGATCTACACCGTCTGCCATACAATGCCTCATACGGGGCCATCTGAATACTCGACTGGTAGCTGTTGTTGTAGGCAAACTCGGCAAGTGGCAAAAACTCATCCCATGAACCACCAAAGTCAATCACACATGCCCGCAACATATCCTCCAGGATCTGAATAGTGCGCTCAGACTGTCCGTCTGTCTGGGGGTGAAATGCGGTGCTCAACTCGACCCGCGTACCCATCTCTCGCTGAAATGCTCTCCAAATCTGAGAAGTGAACTGAGTGCCTCTGTCAGATATAATAGACACTGGGACCCCATGCAACCTGACAATCTCCCGAATAAAGATCGCTGCCAACCGCTCCGATGAGTTAGTAGTACTAACTGGGAGGAAATGTGCGGACTTAGTCACCCGATCAACAATCACCCATACAGAATCAAACTTCCTCGCTGTCCGAGGAAGCCCAGTAACAAAATCCATGGTGATCCTCTCCCATTTCCACTCGGGAATAACCATACAACACCGCCCGGTCTCTGATGCTCATATTTGACCTGCTGGCAATTGAGGCACTTAGCTACATGTCTAAACAATATCCATCTTCATTCTCCTCCACCAGTAGTGCTGTCTCAAGTCTTGGTACATCTTTGCGGCACCTGGGTGAATAGAGTACCGCGAGCTGTGTGCCTCCTCAAGTATCAACTCCCGCAAACCATCAACATTGGGCACGCATATACGGCCCTGCATCCTCAGAACACCATCACTGTCGATAGTCACATCTCTAGCATCATTATGCTGCACTCTGTCCTTAAGGACAAGCAAATGTGGGTCATCATACTGTCGCCCCCTGATGCGATCATATAAGGAAGATCGAGAAACAACACAAGCTAACACCCGACTCGGCTCCGAAATATCTAATCTCACTAGCCGATTGGCTAGGGCCTGAACATCATAAGCAAATGGCCTCTCCCCAACTGGGATGAAAGCTAGGCTGCCCATGCTAACCGCCTTCCGACTCAAGGCATCGGCCACCACATTGGCCTTCCCCGGATGATACAAAATAGTGATGTCATAATCCTTAAGCAACTCCGACCACCTCCGCTGTCTCAAATTAAGGTCCTTCTGTCTGAATATGTGCTGAAGGCTGCGATGATCCATGAACACCTCACATGAGACACCATACAGGTAATGCCTCCAAATCTTCAGAGCATGAACTATAGCTGCTAGCTCCAAATCATGAACAGGGTAGTTCTTCTCGTGGGGCTTCAACTGACGAGAAGCATAAGCAATGACCCTACCCTCCTGCATCAACACACAACCAATGCCAACTCCTGAGGTATCATAATATACAGTATAAGAATCTGAAGTTGTCGGCAGAATCAGGACTGGTGATGTGGTCAGTGCTGTCTTGAGCTTCTGAAAGCTCTCCTCGCACTCCTCGGACCATAAGAAAGGAACACCCTTCTGAGTCAATCTAGTCAAGGGTGAAGCAATAGAAGAGAATCCCTGAATGAATCGGCAATAATACCCTGCCAATCCCAGAAAGCTACGGATCTCAGTAACTGAGGTCGGTCTGGGCCAACTCTGCACTGCCTCGACCTTCCTCGGATCTACCTGAATACCATCACAGGACACCACGTGCCCTAAGAATGCCACAGACTCAAGCCAGAACTCACATTTGGAGAACTTGGCATACAACTTCTCCTCTCTCAACCTCTGCAACACAATACTCAAGTGCCGAGCATGCTCCTCCCGGCTACGAGAGTAGACTAGAATGTTGTCGATGAACACGATCACAAATGAATCAAGATACGGCACTGAACACACTATTCATCGGATGCATAAATGTTGCTGGGGCGTTGGTCAGCCCAAATGACATCACAAGGAACTCATAATGACCATATCGGGTCCGGAATGCAGTCTTCGTAATGTCGGACTCTCTAATCTTCAGCTGATGGTAGCCTGAACGAAGATCAATCTTCGAGAGCACCCTAGCTCGATAGAGTCGATCAAATAAATCATCAATACGAGGCAGAGGATACTTATTCTTCACTGTTACTTTGTTTAGCTGCTTGTAGTCAATACACATCCTCATGGATCCATCCTTCTTCTTAACAAACAGGACCGGTGCACCCCACGGCGACACACTCGGCCGAATGAACCCCTTATCTAGGAGTTCCTGGAGCTGCTCCTTCAATTCCTTCAACTCAGCTGGTGCCATCTGATACGGAGGAATAGAAATAGGCTGAGTGCCTGGCACCAAATCGATCCTAAAATCAATATCCCTGTCCGGTGGCATGCTCGGCAGGTCTGAGGGAAACACATCAGGAAAGTCTCGCACAATGGGAACAGAATCAATACTGGGAGTCTGGGCCTCGACCTCCCGCACAAATGCTAAATAAGAGAGACATCCCTTCCGAACCATTCGTTGGGCCTTGAGGAAAGATATTACCCTGCTAGGTACATACTCAGTCGTGCCTCGCCACTCGATCCTCTGAATGCCCGGCATAGCCAAAGTGAGCGTCTTAGCATGACAGTCCAAAATAGCATGACATGGAGATAGCCAGTCCATGCCCAATATAACATCAAAATCAATCATGCTGAGAAGCAACAAGTCTACTCGGGTCTCCAGACCTCCAATAGTGACCAAACAGGACCGGTATACGTGGTCCACAACAATAGTATCCCCTACCGGGGTAGATACATGCACTGGCAGCTCAAGACTCCCTTGGGTCGTGCCTAAATGAGGAGCAAAATATGTAGACACATAAGAATAAGTAGAACCGGGATTGAACATATAGAAGCATCTCTGTGGCAGACTGAAATAATACCTGTAATGACAGCATCAGAAGCAACGGCCTCAGATCGGCCCTGAAAAGCATAGCATCTAGCCTGTCCGCCTGATCGGCCTCCCCTCGAGAGCGACCCCTAGGCGTCGACCCTCGCACCTGGGCGGTGGGGGCGGGTCGTTGAGTAGAAGGATCGGATGACGAGGGCTGCCCTCTCTGCTAAGATCCGGAAACAAGACGGGGACACTCCCTGCGGTGGTGCCCAAACTCTCCGCACTCGTAGCAACTCCCCGGTGCTGGGGACTGAGACTGATAAGGACCTCTGGCGCTGGAGTGGCCAGGTGATGAACTAGGCCGAGATGAACACGAGCGGATGGGGCACTGTGAAGAACTACGAGCTAGCATGGCGCGAGAGATGGGCTGGCTGCGGTGCGAACACGATAACCCTATCTAGGAGACCATCCGCGACGATCTGAGCGACCCGGCCACGACCATAACAAGACCTCGGCTGCTGCGACTGCTGGCCTCTGGTCGGAGTGCCGCTGGAACTAGCTGCTCCCTCGAGGCCGCTTGGCCTCCCTCTCGTCCCGCTCCCTGCGATGATCCTGTCTCTATGTCACGAGCAATATCCACGGCATCCTCGAATGTACGACTCGAAACCCTCTCCCGAGTCGTCAGAATACGAATGGGATAAATGAGGTCGTCCGCAAAGCGCCCGATCCTCTCTCTGTCGGAATGAACCAACCACGGTGCATATACTGGACAACTGCGTAAACACTGATCTCACACTCGACAACGACATGTCCCCATGGCGGAGACCCTCAAACTGCCTACGCATCTCCTCTCGCTGAGATCGAGGCACCCATTTCTCCAAGAACATAGTGGAGAACTCCGGCCATGATAGTGGTGCTACTCCGGCTGGCTGCGGCGCTCATAAGCCTCCCACCGAGCGAAGGTCGGTCCACCGAAACTAAAAGGTGAGAAAGATACCCGGCTGGACTCCGATATCACTGCCGTACGAAGCATCCAACGGAACTTATCCGGAAAACCTTGGGCGTCCTCGCCCGGAGCACCGGTGAAACACTGGAGGAGATAACTTGGTGAACCTCTCGAGACGGCTGTCGCTCGACGTGCTGTCGTAGGCGGGACCCTGTCCCCCGACACGATCTGTCGGGCCGATCCGGAACCACGAGCTGAGCCGGAGGAGCCTCGCGGTGTGTATGCCTGCACGCGCGCGGCTGCGGGTGCGTCTTGCGGGGGTCGATGACCACCCCCGATCCCGATGCGGCTGCTGCGGTAGTAGCCCGAAACCGCCTACGCTAGGCCGGTGCGGGCTGCTAGTATCCGAGCCGGGGTCTCTGTGGACCGGAATGACAATGGGCACGGTCGGTGCCTGAACCTGTGCTGCTGGCACCTCTGCAGCTGGGGGCTGTGGGTCAGGACGGCACTGCCTCGGCTGCCCTAACTCCGCCACGACCACGGCGACGTCCTCGGCCTCTAGCCGGTGGTAGTGGTGGTCGTCCTCCACGTCCGCATGATCGAGTTCTCGCCATCCGCGAGAGAATAGAATGTCAAAGTTCGGATCAAGTCAAAAGTAATCGCACGACAAGAATTTCAAGAATTGAAACTTTTCCTAAAAAGGTTAGCGACCTCCCGAGGATAAGTACGGGCATCCCGCGCCGATCCACGAGACTTCTACCAACCGGCTCGTGACTCGCGAGACACTGTTAACCTAGGCTATGATACCAACTTGTCACGACCCGGACCACTGGTCGTGATGGCGCCAACACGATGCTAGGCAAGCCCGAACCATATTATCCGCTTAAACCGGCTAGTTATTAATCAAATTAAACTTAAACGATTAAATGATCATATCGGGTGATAAGCGAAATGTAAAACATACAAAATACGGTCCCAGCCATATCGTGGTGTCACGAGACCGAGCCTCTACAGAATAACATCCTAATACAACCAAGTCTAGGCAAATAGGAAATCAACAAGATGATAAAGAAGGAGAAAACAAGCTCGGCGGACGCTGGCAGCTACCTCGTAATCTCCGCAAAAGTAGACAAGGATCAGCAGCTACAATGTCTCAACTGCTCTCGGGCACCTGTGGATCCGCACAGAAAGTGCAGGGGAGTGGGGTGAGTATATTTCAACTCAGTGAGTAACAATAATAAATAATAACTGAAGGTAAGAACTCCCGTGCTATCACTTAGCAGTTCTAAGGCAACCCTTACAGGTACGTCATCACTATGGTAGTACTCTAATCTCCAATCCACGTTTATCTCTACAGGATTCTACACTGATCCAACCCTCACTCGTACCCCTACGGTGTACGATCATCTCAACATATAAAGACACATACCTATGTCTATAATGTATAAGTATTTAAGTAGATAGTAGGATATGATTAAGTATAATGCTGCGGCGTGCAGCCCGCTCCAATACATATACCGCTGCGGCGCGCAGCCCGCTCCATTTAACGTCGACGGCGCTCGCTGGGGGTGTATACAGACTTCGGAGGGGCTCCCTAGGCCCAAGCACTATTATACTGCGGCGTGCAGCCCGATCCACACATGTATTACTGCGGCGTGCAGTCCGATCCAATATATATATGTATATATATTTATACTACTGCGGCGCGCAGCCCGATCCCATAATATACACCAGTGCTCACTGAGAATGTGTGCAGACTCAGACTCCGAAGGGGCTCCTACAGCCCAAGTGCAATAATACTACGGCGTGCAGTCCGTCCCACATGTATATTACATGTATATTACATGTATATTACATGTATATTACTGCGGCGTGCAGTCCGATCCAATATATATACTGCGGCGGCGTGCAACCCGATCCAATATAGGTATATATATATATATAATACCCCATAATGGGTCCTCGACCCTATCCCAGTCAGTATGTACTTGGCCTCTCAGGCCCAATATAATATATCACAATGGGTCCTTGACCCTGTCTCAGTTAATATAGACTTGGCCTTTCAGGCCCAATATAACATCTCATAGTGGGTCCTTGACCCTATCTCATCTCAATCGGTATAGACTTGGCCTTTCAGGCCCACTCAGCTAGAACAGGGAATTCCACCCTAGATAATCTCTCTTAATGTACACATCTAGTACGGGCTCATATTATGCTATACAGCTAGAGCTACGGTTGAGTGTATGTTTCCAACACGATATAAGGGTCACCTAGCTCTATAGGTTCCCTAATGCTCTACAGATCGGCACAAGGCCCCAAACATGGCTATCGGCCCAATTGCACAGTTATAAACTTATTATCAGTCATAACACACAGTATACTATTAGTCGGGAAGGACTAAGTCCGAACCCCCAATCACAATGTCACCACACTTGTCATAGAACGCGTGTCTCATCTCAATATAGCATTGTGAAGTGCTAGTACGGGGTTTCAAACCCTCGGTACATTGTTTACTACTACCACTCACCTCGAACCGGTAGAAGCTTCAATCCGCCTTGCGTTTGCCTCGCAAATCAATCTCCTCGGGTGCCAAATCTGTTCAATATCATAGAGAATGCATCAATATATGCTAATTTCACGAAATTCATTCGAACTAACCCAAATTATATCAAAACCCACAAGTTGTCAAAACCCGACTTTTGGTGCGCTTATCGGAAAATCACAAAAATTATATATTCGGATTCTTATCTCAATACGAGTCTAGGCATATAAAATTTACCAAAATCGGACTCCATTTGCCCACTCAAATCAGTGTTTTTCTTCAATTTAGGCCTAGGGCTCAAACCCACCTTTAATCTTCCATTTACAGAAATTTAACAAAGGATTTCATGTTAAAATGATGTAATTAAGCCACAAAACTTACCTCCAATGAAACCCCGATGATTTCCCGGCAATCTCCCGTCAATTTCTTCTCTTGGAACTCAAAAATGGAGGTTTTGGGTATTAAACCCGCGACTGACCAGTTCTGGTTTTAACTTCACTGCCAGCCTATTTTCTTCATCGCGTTCGCGATGGTCTTCACGCGTTCGCGATACTCAGCTCCAGTTATCCCTTCGCGAACGCGACGCTCCGCCACGCGTTCGCGATGAACAATCTCCCAGCCGCCGGGTCCTTCTTCTACACGAACGCGTACACTCCCACGCGTTCCTTCTACGCGATCGCGACTCCCAGTCACGCGAACGCGAAGCTTCACCTTACCTTGCCTACGCGAACGCGACACCCCTTCTCGCGAACGCGATGCTTTAATCTGCCTGACCTTCGCAAACGCGGCCCATGCCACGCGAACGCGAAGGCTTAATGCCTGGGCAGTAACCTGCAATTTACAGCAGGCCTTTTCCAAGTTCAAAATGCCCGATCGATGGTCCGAAATCCTCCCGAGGCCCCCGGGACCCCAACAAAAACCACCAACATACTCCAAAACACAATACAAACTTGTTTCAATCATAAAAACACCATCATAAACATCAAAATCACCAATTACATATGGATTCAAGCCTAAGTTTCTTGAAAACTTTCAAAACTAACATTCCATCAAAAACCCGACCAAACGACGTCCGAATGACCTGAAATTTTGCAGGCACATCCAAAATCACCTAACGGAGCTACTGCAACTGTCGGAATTCCATTCCGACTCCAGGATCAAAATCTCACCTACCGTTCGGATTTCGCCAAAATTCAACCTTAGCCAATTCAAGCCTATTTCTACACCGGGCCTCCAAATTCAATTCCGATCGCTCCCCTAAGTCACAAATCACCTCCCGAAACTAACCGAATCATCAGAATCCGATTCCGAGCTCTCTAACTAAATAGTCAACTCCGGGTTGACTTTCCTTATTCAAGTTTCCTCCAAAAAGGCTATATGCCTCATTTTCAATCCAATTCACTCCTAACTCCCCGATAGACTCTAACACTGGTATAAAAGCATAAAACATGTATTTACAACATAACGGGGTGGTAATTCCCGTGACGACGGGCCGGGTCGTCACATTATAGGTATACTGTTAACGTGTTTTACTGCTCAAAATGGATTCCTTGTGAAATTCTAATGAATTTAGGCTTTTGAATCACTCAATCTGGCCTTATAATGAAAGAGATATGTAGGTTTTAAGATTTGCAAATAGTGCAGGTTTTTAATACGCTGTCAAGGGCAGTTTCATCATTAATCTAAAAATCTGGGCAACCTTAGTAAAATGGCCATAAAATCCTCATATGTCCAAATTCAATGATTCTTTTTGCTACGGGTCCGTAATTACAATACTGATCTTATGCTTCATTAACAACAGTAATCGGAGCTCATTTGTTCAATATGATATCATTTATGCTTGAAAAAACAATGTCGAAGCATAAGAAAACGAGCATAACGCAACCCAAACTTATCCGAAACTCACCAGAGCCCTCGGGGCTCCAAACCAAATATGCAAACTGACTCAAAAATATCATACGAACTTACTCAAGCGATCAAATCACAAAAATAACATTGAATCAAGCCTCAAGATAATCACTTTTCATTTCAAAGTTCAGAAACCTTAACTTTAGCTATTTAGGTCCGAAACATGTCAAACGACGTCCGTTTTCAACCAAACTTTACAAAAATCACTTAAACAATATATAAGACTTGTATAGGGTGTCGAAACCAAAATACGAGCCCGATACCATAGTTTTTTAATCAATTTTCATTTTTGTTTTCCTTAATAATTTCAAAAAAATAATTTACAGAAAAATTCTTTTACTCAGGTTCTAGACCTCGGATTTCGACTCCGGGCACATGTCCGAGTCCCATATTTTTCTACGGACCTTTCGGGACCGTCCAATCTCGGGTCCGGGTCTGTTTACCAAAAATGTTGACCAAAGTCAACTATAATCATATTAATATCAAAATTCTTTAAAGTTTTTATAAAATTTACATATTTCAACACATAAATTTTCTGGCTACGCGCCCGGACTGCACATGCAAATCGAGGCAATATAAAATGAGGTTTTAAAGGCCTCGAAAGCACAAAACTGATGAGGAAAATAGGTGATGACCCTTTGGGTCGTCACATCGCTTGGTCCTTTTATGATTAACAGGGTTCCTTGTCATGCTTATATTACTAGTGTTATCACAAAATATTGGAATACATCCCACTTCAATTCCAAAGTCTTCCAGCTGTTGTTTGACCCATAGCAATTGAGAACAACAAGAAGCAGCAACAATATATTCAACTTCTGCAGTATAAGGCTAGTGAATTTTGCTTTTGGTAGCCCATGACACGAGACATGACCCCAAGAAATGTGCCATACCTGAAGTGCTCTTCCTGCACACTAGGAAACTTGCATAATCAGCATCAACATATCCTACTAGATCCAAATTACTACCTTTGGGATACCAAAGACACAAATCAGTGGTTCCTTTAAGATATCTCAATATCCTCTTGACAGCAGTCAAGTGTGACTCCTTTGGATTTACCTGTAAACAAGCACAAAGCCCTACACTGAAAATAATGTCAGGTCTGCTGGTAGTAAGATACAAAAGTGAACCAATCATACCCCTTAACAACTTTTGATCAACCGATGAACCAGGTTTATCCACATCTACTTTAGTGGCAGGTTCAATAGGTGTATCTATTTCTTTGGAGTCCTCCATTTTAAACTTTTTGATTAGTTCTTTTATATATTTCTACTGATGGACAATGGTCTCATTTGGGCATTATTTGATTTGAAAACCTAGGAAGAAATTTAGTTCACCCATCATACTCATTTCAAACTCACTTCCCATTAATTTTGCAAAGTCCTTACTCAACCTATCAGTAGTAGATGTAAATGTTATGTCATCAACATATATTTGCACAATAAGAAGGTCTTTACCTTTTTCCATTAGGAATAAAGTGCTGTTGATTTTACCTCTTTTGTACCCATGCTCCAGTAGTAAGTTTGATAGTTATTCATACCAAGCTCTTGGGGCATGCTTGAGCCCATATAGAACCTTGTCCAGCTTGTACACATGCTTAGGACATTCCTTGCTTTCCAATCCCGGTGGTTGTTTCACAAACATTTATTCCTTGAGAAAGCCATTTAGGAAAGCACTTTTGACATCCATATGATGGAGAGTGAATTCCATATGTGCTGCAAAGGCAATGAAAAGCCTGATTGCCACTAGTCTTGCAACTGGAGAAAATGTCTCATATTCCTTCCTCTTGGCTATAGCCTTGAACCACCAGCCTTGCCTTGTTTCTTGTAACAGTTCCATCTTCATCATGTTTGTTCCTGAAGACCCATTTTGTTCCAATGATTGATCTGTCCTTGGGGTCTAGGAACTAGATGCCATACTTGACTTCTTTCAAATTGATTAAGTTCCTCCTGCATAGCATTGACCCAATCTGCATCCTTCAAAGCCTCAACAACATTTTTAGGTTCAATAAGAGATAGAAAAGCATAAAAAGCACATAGATTCTTTAATTGTGATCTAGTTTTGACTCTAGATGTTGGATCAGTGATGATGTTCTCAATAGGATGAGAACTTTGATACTTGTGGGCTTTTACAACCAACTGGCTTTTTCTAGATGTTTCAGCAATTTGATGAGGAAGAAGTTCATGGACAAGTTCCTTTAAGGAGTTTATTTCAAGTCCTCTTTGATTTATTCCCCCTGTCAGGTTGCGCTATAAGGAAGAGTCCGTTCCATTTCCTATTCATTCTGCAGGAGTCACTTTGACTTGAGCTGATGCTTCAGCCAAGTCTTTGACCAGTCCATTGGATTCATCTTCATGTTCTTGCCTCTCACAAATAATGTTTATTTCATCAAATACTAAATGCACACTTTCTTCTACACACATAATTCTTTTATTAAACACTTTATAAGCTTTGCTATGTGAAGAATATCCCAAGAATACCCCAACATTACTTGTGGGATCAAACTTTCCTAGGGAGTCTTTTCCATTATTGTTCACATAGAGCTTGCAACCAAAAGCCCTAAGATGGGATATGTTTGGTTTTCTTTCTTTAAGTAACTCATAGGGAGTCTTCTCTACTAGAGGTCTGGTCATGCATCTATTTATGATGTAACATGCAGTGTTTACAGCCTCTACCCATAAGCTATGAGGCAATTTGGTAGAGAGTAACATTGTTCTAGCCATATCCCCAAGAGTTCTATTTTTCCTTGTTGTGTAGTCCTGGGGGTAGAGAAATTGTGATCTATGACATTTTCATCCCAAAATTCTATAAACATAGAGTTTTCAAACTTAGTTCCATGACCAGATGTCACGACCCTAGTTCACGAATCGTGAACATGTCATGACGACACCTAGTCTTCGCGACTAGGTAAGCCTAACACAATGCAGAATATACACTTTCATGAAAGAAAAGATAAGATAACAGCGGAATGATGTAAAAGAAATATTATAAGTGCCGCTCGGCACATACACTTTGCCAAATACCAGAAGAAAACACAACTACCAAGACCCGGAAACTCACGGGCAACACAGACTAAGAAAAAGTACAACTGTGGCTCTATACATCAAGATTGTCTATACAATGAAAATAAGGAAATAGCTGATATCACTAATATGAATAGAAGAAGACCCTCCGGATCTGCAGACGTAGCAGATCATACCTCGAGTCTCCTGAAGGTGCTCCTAAATCACCTGTAGTGCGCCTGATCTGATGTACCTGGATCTGCACAACAAAAGTCTGCAGAAGAGTAGTCTGAGTACACCACGGCGGTACTCAGTAAGTGCCAAGCCTAACCTCGATGGAGTAGTGACGAGGAAGGTCAGGGCCCTACCGAGAAATAATAAAAATAATGATAATAATAATATCGAGCAGTTCAAATAAGAATAAGACTGAAATAACAGCAATGAAGTAAATATTGCAACCGTCTACAATTAAGCTAACAAGGAGAAATCAACACAATAATGTACAAATCAACAAGTCCAGGATCTCCGGGAATTTAACCCGCAGTCTTTTTCTATACGCAGCAACTCAGGATCTCCGGGAATTGAACCCGTAGTCCATATATCAATCTCACGGGATCTCGGGAATTGACCCCACGGTCCCTGTCTCAGTATCACCAGGATCTCCGGGAATTGAACCAGCAGTCCGTATATATTAGTATCTCTACGTCTCCGGGAATCGAACCCACAACCCGTATCTCAATATATCAGGATCTCCGGGAATTGAACCCGCATTTTGTATCTCAATATCTCAGGATCTCCAGGAATTGAACCCGCAGTCCGTATCTCAATATCTCAGTATCTACGGGAATTGAACCCATAGTCCATATCTCAATATCTCAGGATCTCCGGGAATTAAACCCGCAATCTGTATCTCAATGTCTCAGGATCTCCGTGAATTGAACCCACGGTCCGTAACTCAATATCTCAGGATCTCCGGGAATTGAACCCGCAGTCCGTATATCAATATCTCAGGATAACCGGGAATTGAACCCGCAGTCCTTTACCTCAGTAGTATCAGATCTCCAGGAATTGAACCCGTAGTCCAAAAACACAAACACAATCAATAAGAGGAAAAACACAGAGAAATATGAAGTACATAGCTACAAATTACACCAAATCCAGTCTCAACAAGTTCCAGGAAGTTCAATTAAGACAAGTAGGCACTTAGACAGATAATCCTATCTAATCATGCTTCTTTAACTAATATCAGATAAATCGTATAATTGAATTAATTAAATATCAAGGATATCACAATTTGAACAGTTCAAGTAAGGTGGTTTATCAACAATCTGCGCAAGTACACGCCTGTCACCTCGCGTACAAGGCATTTAAATCAACACATAAATATCCTAGGGGAGATGGTTCCCCCACGCAAGGTTAGACAAGTCACTTACCTCAATTTCGGTACAAAACCGCTAAGAAACGACTCCCTTGCCACGAGTATCCGACTCCGAGTGGCCCGAATCTAGTCAAACTAATTTCACAGTGTAAATTAAGTCGCAAGTAACTAATTACAATGATAAAATTAAAGCTACGGAGCGAACGTGGGTGAAATGACCAAAATACCCCTGTAGCCATCGGCTCTGAATCGAAATATTTTTATGTTTTAAGAACCCTCACACTCTCACGAGTCTAACCATATAAAATTTATCGAAATCGGAGTTTGTTTGCCCTTCCAAATCATCAAAGTTTCTTCTATGAAACTACCCTAATTTTACACCCCAAATCCGAAATTAAAGGAAGAAATTGAGTTTAGATTAGTGAATGATGATCACAAGGGAGTAAGAAATCGTTACCCAACAAATATCTCTGAAAAGCAATAGAAAAGTCCCTCAAAATCAAGCTCCCTAGCTTTAGTTTTTGTAAAAATGGTGAAACCCTCGCGGATGAAATTATTATAACTGGTTCTGTCTGCCGAGTGATTTACTCAATGCGATCGCATCACATCTATTGTGATCGCATAGAACAAACTTTCCATCCCACCACTTTACACTATACGATCGCACACTTAGCTCTGCGATCGCATTTCTTAGCATAACAACACTATGCGATCGTACTACCAGCTACGCGATCGCATAGAACAAACTAAAGGACCTGGAACCCCTACTCTTTACACTATGCGATCGCATTGTCCCATTTACGATCATAGAGAACAGCCATCCAAAGCTAAGCAATCGCATAGCACTTTTCACGATCGCATAGAACAAAAATTTCGTCTCCTCTCAAACCATCTATGCGATCGCATCAGCCCATTGCGATCGCATAGAGCAACCGTCTACAACACTTATGACAGCAAAACTGACCTATTCTTCAACTAGAAATGGTCCATTTGACCCCCGGAAACACCCCCCGAGACCCCGGGACTTCAACCAAAACCACCAACCTACTCCAAATCACGATACGAAATTGTTCCAATCATAAAAACATATAATTAGACACACAAATCATCCAATTATGGCGGATTCAAGCCTAAGTTTCAACCAAAACTTCTGAAACCTACATGCTATCAAAACCCGACAAAACGATGTTCGAATGACCTGAAAATTTGCATACATATCCAAAATAACATAATGAAGCTACTGTATCTATCGGAATTCCATTTCGACCCCCGGACTAAACTCTCACCTATCGATCAGATTTCCAAAAGTTTCGAACTTCGGCATTTCAAGCCTATATGAGCTACAGAGCTCCAAAATACATTCCGAACGCGCTCCCGACCCCGAAATTACCTAATGGAGCTAATGGAACCATTGGATTTCCGTTCCAAGGTCGTCTTAATACTGTCCTAAATACGGGCCATTTTTCAACTATAAAGCTCTCATTTAGGGACTAAGTTTCCCAAAACACTCCAAATTCTAGAACCTAACCTCCCGACAAACCACAATAGCATAAATGAACTTAGGAGAAACAGTTAATTGGGGATCAGGGCGTAAATTTCAAAAACGACCGGCCGGGTCGTTACATCAGATCTACTAGATGCAAGATGATTTCCTAATTATTTCTAAGTCTTCCTAACAAATGCAAAAAATATGTCAAATGCTTTATCTTTGAAAGTTAGAAATAAAGCATAGGTGAATCTAGAATAGTCATCAACTAGCACTATTACATACTTTTTCCCACCTCCGCTCATGGTTCTTATTGGACCACATAGATCCATATGAACCACTTCAAACGTCTTAGACGTACTTACCATTTTCTTGGATTTGAAAGATGACCTTACCTGCTTCCCCCTTGCACATGCCTCACAAACTTTGTCTTCCTTGAACTTGATATTTGGTAAACCTACAACCAAGTCCTTGGAGACTAATCTTTTTAGCTGATTTTGACTGGCATGACCAAGTCTTTTGTGCCATAGGAGGGTATCATTAACTACCACACTTAAGCAAGTGAGTTCATTTTCCGAAAGAGTTGACAAATCTACAATGTAAATATTGTTAACTATTTTTCCCTACAAAACAATCTTGTCAATAGTAAGGTTAATCACAAAGCATTTGATGGAGGTAAAAGCCACAAGTTTACCTCTGTCACACAATTGTCACACACTTATTAAACTGTATTTCAAGACATATATCAGGTAGACATTCTCTATGGAATGAGAATGAGTCTTGCCTACCTTTCCAACCCCAATGATCTCACCTTTCTTTCCATTATCAAAGGAGACATTACTTCCTTTTAAGTCCTCAAGTGAAAGGAACTGATTCTTGTCCCCAGTCATATGTTTTGAGCAGCCACTATCCATATACCATATTTGGCTCCTCCCTTTCACTTGGACCTTCAAAAGAAAATCAGGGGTTAGTCGTAGGAACCCAAGCTAGTTTGGGTCCCTTTCTATTGAGAAAAGGATGGATTAAATTCCTTCTTGCCCATCCAGGCAATTCATTCTTTTCTTTAACAAATGATTTGTTCCTTTGACTGGCCTTCTCTTTTGCATTGCATTCATATTTGTAATGGCCAGTCTTGCCACAGTGTGTGCACATTTTATTTTCAGGAATAGTGAGGTACTTGCTTCTTGGATCCATCTAGGAGCTTGAGTTTCATAGCCAAGTCCTCTTTTTTTACTGCTGTGATGCTCTTGCAACAAAGAGAGAGCATCAGAGGCTTTGTTCCACTTGCAAGTTCTGTCTACTTCATGTTTCACCTTTCCAAGATCTTCTTTTAGAACCTTAATCAATTCATATTTCTTGTACATCTCATCTTTCATTTCTCCTAGATTTTCCTCTAGGGTGAGAAATGAGTGATCAACTTTCTTCTTTCCAGTTCCTAGTTTCAGTTTTAGATTTTCTGACCTAAGTTCTAGAATACTATTGTCAAGTTAAAGAACCTGGTTCTTCAACTTAGCATTTTTATTATCACCCTCATCAGCCCAAGATTCTAGACTTTTGTATTTTACTTTTAGGATAACACATTCCCTAGACAAAACTTCCTTTTCATTGTTAGCTATTTTAGACTCTTCAATGAAGTCTAATAATAGCTCAGCCAACCTATCTTTAGACAGAAATTTAATTTTGTCCTTGAGATGCAGAATACTTACCTTCTGCTCATCATCTGATTCTCCAATGGCCATAAGAGCTTGCTCTTCTTCAGCTTCATCTTCAGAGTCTTCATCTGTTGTTTCTCCGTAAGCAACAACCATAGCCTTAATTGAACCTTTGTTTCTCTTTGGTTGAACCCGTTTTTTCTTTTAGTTCTTTCTTTCTTCCATTCAATCTCCCATTAAGGACAATTTTTGATCATGTGGTTAGTCTTACCACACTTGTAGCAGCCCTCATTGGTTTGTTTTTCTGGAGCTCTTGTTTTGTTGAAGTTTGTACTTCTTGAAGCACTTTTACCTCTCATCAGATACTTTTTGAAGTCCCTAGTGATCATAGCTATTTCATTATCTTCCAAATCTGCACCTTCAGTGATTCTGAGAGCTAAATTTCTCTCTTTTATGGGGTATCCATCTTCATTGTTTGTCTCCTCATTTCATAGGCAGTTAAGTTTCCAATTAGTTCATCCAGTCTGAAGGTAGAAATAATCTTGGATTCCTGAGTGGCAGTGATCTTGGTTTCCCATGAGACTTGCAGAAATTTTGTCAGAATCTTTTCGGCCTTGTCTTCTTCAAAGATGGTCCTTCCAAGAGATTCAAGGTCATTTGTCAGAGTGGTGAATCAAGTATACATCTCCTAGATAGTTTCTCCTTCCTTCATAGTAAAATTCTCATATTAAGTGTACAAATGAGTTCCTCTTGATCTTTTCACTTGAGGTGTTCCTTCATGAGCCACTTGTAAAGTGTCCCATATTTCCTTAGTAGTTGTACAACTTTGGATTCTGTAGTACTCATCTAGTCCTAGACCACATACGAGCCACTTCTTGGCTTTAGCATTTTTCTCACATTTCCTCAGATCCTCAGCAGTACAATCAACCATTATTGTGGCACAACAATTCCTTAAACATTCTTCTTAGTGGTTGCTACGGGACCATTAGTGACTATGTCCTAAAGTTCATAATCTTCCCCTATAATGTGATCTCTCATCTGTTCTTCCACCACAATAGTACAGACCACTGAATAGTGGAGGCCTGACAGTGGATTGCCCTTCCTAGTTCCCACTGGTGCACTCATTGTTGATCTTCTCCTAAGGTGTTACCCTCTTCAAGAATAACCTGCTCTGATACCAATTGATGTTCTAAACGTCAATACCATACGGGGGGAGGGGGGGAGGTGATTTGTGTGGTACCTAATTTTCGCACTAGAAGAACCTGGTTCTTCTAGGTGTTCTAACTACAACTGTTTGCGGAATTAAAATAAAGAAATAAAGAACACGAAGATTTTTACGTTGTAAAACACCTGGCTCAAAAGGTGAAAAAACCACAACCTACTACTCAGTAGGAGTTTCTCAAATATCCACTAAACTCAATGAGCCAAAAACAGTATTTACAAAACTCTTGTAAACCTAAGGATTAACTCTAATCCCAGTGTGGCACACAACCTCAACTGTTGCGACACCATCAAGTTAACTCTAACCTGAATACTCAAAGTACCTAATACAATTTCTTCTATGAAAGTGTGACGACCCAAAGGGTCATCACCTGCTTTCCTCACTTGTTCCGCACTTTCGAGGCCTTGAAAACCTCAATCTATATTGTCTCGATTTGCGTGCATGATTCGAGCATGTAGCCGGGAAGATTTTATGATAGAATATGTGAATTCTATGAGAAATTTGAAGAAAAATGATATTAATATTGATATATTTGACTTCGGTCAACATTTTTGGTAAACGGACCCGGACCTGAGATCAGACGGTCCCGGAAGGTGCGTAGGAAAATATGGGATTTGGACATGTATCCGGAGTCGAATTCTGAGGCCTAGAGCCCAAGTTATGAATTTTTCTGTGAAATTGTTTTTGCTGTAATTATTAAAGGAAAATGAATTAAATGACCTTGGTATCGGGCTCGTATTTTGGTTCTGATGCCCGGTACAAGTCTTAAATATTATTATATATGTGCTTTCTGCAAAGTTTGGTGACATTTGGATGTCGTTTGATATGTTTTGGACCTTGAGTTCCAAGTTTGAAAGTTTTGAAAACCAAAAGGATGAAATTCATGAATTCTAGGCTTAATTTGATGAAAACGATGTTATATCGGCGATGTGATCGCACAAGCATGTTTGCAATGTGTTTTTGATGTTGTGTACATGTTTGGGTTGGAGCCCGGGGGGCTCGGGTAAAGATTTGATAGGCCGTTGGTTCAAATTCTGAATTTTAACACTGCTGGTTTTTCACCCAGCTGGTGTCTTCGCAAATGCGAAGAATTTCTCGCAATTGCGAAGGTGACAGGTCAAGGCTGAGTTCGCAAATGCGAACTCTTGATCACAAATGCGAAGGGTGTCCAGGACTGCTTGGGTTCACAATTGCGAATATAACCTCGCAAATGCGAGGCCTTCAGTGTTCCGCCTGGCTTCGCAAATGCGAAGGCCTCATGACCCAGCCTAGTCGCAAATGCGAACATCATGTCGCAAATGCGACGATGACAGTCCCCAGACCTGTAGAGTTCGCAATTGCGAACAAATGTTTGCAATTGCGATATCCGCAGCTGTGCAATTTTATACTTAAACGAAATTTTCAAATCTTTCTTCATTATTTCAAAAGCCCACACACCACACACGATCCCTCGAGGCCAAATTCACTCCAAAGCAATTGTAAGTCACTTTACACTTAATTCTTTCAATTCCTAACAACATTAAACATGTTTTTCAATAGAAATCAAAGGTTTTCATGGTAGAAATTCATGTTTTGGGTAGAACCTAGGTTTTTCATGAATTGGGCAATTGGACCTCGAATTGAGGTCCGATTTTGAAACAAATCATATATTTGAACTCGTGGGGGAATGGGTAATCGGAGTTTGGTCCGAACCCCGAGTTCCGACCACGTGGGGCCAGGGGCATTTTGGGAAATTTTGGGGTAAACTTTGAGAAAACCATTTTTAAGCATTGAAACCAAGTTAATTAGTATTTATTAATGTAATGGAATCAATTATGGTTAGATTCGAGCTAGTTGAAAGCGGAAATTCGGGGAAAAAGCTATAATTGAAGAGTAATTTGGACTTCAAGGCTAGAGGTAAGTGTTTGTTCTATCCTAGCTTGAGGGAATATGATTATGTGCTATGTGCTATGTGATCGAGTGCGGTGTATGGGCTATGGTGACGAGCATCCATACACTGGCGTCTTGCATGACTGTGAGTCGTTGTTAATACTTTTTGTGAGACATTTTAAAGATAAATTGTTGAACCCTTGCCCGGTTGTGGAATTATTATTGTTCTCCCTTGCCGGGACTCGTTGTGAAGTGAGATATTGATTGCCCTTGCCAGGTCTTTGTTGTGATGATTATTGTGTCCCTTGCTGGGACGGTTCATGATTTATTATTTTCATTCTCCGCCCTTAATTGTGATTGTTATTTGGGTGAGGAAGAGTGATAATGCACGAAGGGTGATGCCGTGCCTTGATTTATTGATTATGCACGAAGGCTAATGCCGTGCCTTGTTATTGATTATGCACGAAGGTTAATGCCATGCCATGTTATTGATTATGCACGAAGGATCATGCCGTGCCTTGTTATTGAACCATGCACGAAGGATCATGCCATGCCATGGATGTGAGGATGAGAGTAAAAGCACGAAGGGTGATGCCGTGCACTTTATTTGCTTATTTGGTGAGGATGAGAGTAAAAGCACGAAGGGTGATGCCGTGCAACTATTTGCTATTCCTTGACTTGATATTTCTTGTCTTCCATTATACTTTGGTTTCCTTGTTGATTTGATAACTGTTGTTAACTGTTGAGTTCCTCTTTGATATTTCTTGTTGAGTTGTTACTTGATTATTTCTCGTTATCTTGTGGTGTACACATATATATAGAACTGCGCAGGTTTATGTGGGTGTCTGGTTCTAGGCTTGTCACTACTTCGCCGGGATATGCCAGACACTTACCAGCACATGGGGTTGGATTGTGCTGATACTGCACTTCTGTGCGTTTTTGCACAGGTCCAGGTTTTGATCAGGAGCAGTAGAGCCGTACGTGGGGGAGTTGCACATATCGAGACCGAGGTAGCTTGCAGGCGTCCACAAGCCCGGCGTCTCTTCCTCTTATTTATGTTATTAGCTGTAGTCTCTTTGTTCTGAGACAAACAAATTATGTTATTTTCTTTCAGACCTTTATGTGTAGTATCCAGTAGTAGTTCGTGAGTTGATGACTCCACATATTGGGTAGAGAATTTCCGTATTGTTTTACCTTGAAACTGCTTATCTCTATTTTGATAAAGTCTTCTGCACTTATTTAATTAAGGTTATGGTTTTGTTGATAAATTGAGTTTGAAATATTGCTAAAAACAGGATAGTGTGAATATAGTGGCTTGCCTAGCTACCACGAGTAGGCGCCATCACGATCCCGATGTTGGGGGAAAATCCGAGTCGTGACAGAAAGCTGGAAAAGTACAATATTAAACCACATACTACAATTGAACTAGAATAAGAATAAACACAATGGAATTGGTTCTTCTATCTTGTACAAGTAGCTGCAGGTGTGCACACTTAATATCACATAAATTGCTTGCAAAATAGCCTTGCTCTTTGCTCTCAATTTTGCTTAACTTCAGCATATGTGCATGCCTGTAAAAGAGAAAAAATCAATTATTTATTCGGCTAGTAATCAGGGTTTGATCATGACTCAATTTCTGATCCTCCATTGAATTAGAGTCTTAGACCAATCCAAACTCCAACCATTATCCGGATATGTTCTCTTCTCATAAGGAGACTTCTTTTCCTTATCCCACATGCAATATTTTTGATCAGTTCAGAAGATATTGCTGCTTGATCTCAAAGACTTATCTTCTTCACGTGCATCTCATGTGCATGGGCCATAACCACTGTATCTCCTAAGATGGGCCTGGTCCTTCATTGAGTTCATTTGTCATTCTTCAAAACTTCAATTGAGCTTGGGCCAACAGCTTCACATTTACAAGTTGACTTCTTAAAAAGTGTTTGAAAGATAATACTAAGCTTACTAGAAAGAGATATGCTAATGGTAAATAGGTGAAAAAGTTACTAAAAACTATCGATCATAAATTCCTTATTCTAATCACCATTATCCTATGTAATATAAGTATACTGGAACAAAGATCCTAACCAATTAAGTCTAAACTTGTGATAAAATCCAAATACATAAGAAAATTAAAAATTGCAAAAATTAGATTAAATGAAAGGCAAAAGAATTAGAAGAAGAAGAAGGATGTCGTAGGTGTCCCCAAGCGTTTAGATTATTTTCTCACTATCTGATGCATTCTAAGGATGTTGGAATGTGTATTGACTCTATTTGGTGGTGATGAGTCTCCATCTTTGCGAGTCCCGAATTTATACTCCATATGAGGGTATGGGAGTCTAGCACTAAGACATCGTTATGCTCCAAAGTGTTCTAGTAAAGGAAAGAATAAACAAAAAATAGAATTAGAGGAGAAACTTAGACAACATGGCTTCTATATCGTGCAAACAAATGAAAGAGGATACATGAATACCTCAACAAATATTTCACCCACTAAACTTTGGATGAATAGAGTGTACCTTAGTCTTAAACTTATCACCATGCGACCTTAACTAACTCGTTTGAATTTATAACATGAGAAGTTCAAAAAATAGTTCCACTTATAAATAGGTAGTGGAAATAAAGTCATCCCTTAATTATGGCTTCAACTCCAAATAAAATCTAAAGTTAGGTTTTATTTATCTTATATAAATATGCAAGCCCCACATCAATACTATATCGATTAAGCGAGTTGTTCACTTTCAGTTATAATGAAGAATTATACTAATAAGAAGAGAAAAGGAGTCACTGACCTTTTGTAGGGCAGTAAACTGGGGAGCATGTCAAAGGCTATTCACACGAACTCGTCAACTCAAATATAATTTGGAAAGTTATGAAATTTCTATTATATATATTGCAAATGGAACAAATTTTTTAAGAGAAATAAAATCAATGAGAACAGGGGAAAAGGCGACTGAAGCCATCAATTTTTTGGGGTAAAAGGGGCGGCTCCCAAAATTCCCTCACTCGTAGAAAAAAGTACTCCCTCCGTTTCAATTTATGTGAACCTATTTCCTTTTTGGTCCGTGCCAAAAATAATAATCCCTTTCCTTATTTGAAAATAATTTAGCTTTATGCAATAATTTATAGCCACACAAAATATATATCTCATTTTACACCATAAGTTCAAAATTCTTCTCTCTTTTCTTAAACTCAGTGCTCAGTCAAATGTGTTCACATAATTTAAAATGGAGGGAGAAGTATTTATAGGGAAAGATTCTAGGATTTTGTGATGACCAGGCCCGTCATCATGTGAGTTATCACCTCGTTATTCCCGTTAAATGCTTGTTAATGTTTCAATATGCAAGTTTGGCGAGTTTGAGTCAATTCGGGTTGAGTTTAGTTGGAAATGCGACAAAAAGTCTCTTAGAAGAAGGGATAGTTGGGAAAAGTCAACTGGATGTTGACTTGTGAGTTAGAGAGCTCGGAATCGAATTCTAATGATTCGGTCAGCTCCGGAAGGTCATTTATGAGCTAGGAAAGCGATCAGAAGTGAATTTGGAGGCCCGGTGTAGTTTTAGGCTTGAATTGGCTAAGGTTGAATTTTGGCGAAATCTTAACGGTAGGTGAGATTTTGATCCGGTAGTTGGAATGGAATTCCTACAGTTGCAGTAGCTTCGTTAGGTGATTTTGGATATGCCTACAAATTTTCAGATCATTCGGACATCGTTTGGTCGGGTTTTTGATCAAATGTGAATTTTTGAAGTTAAAGTTAAACTTAAGCTTGAATTTGTTGAAAACAGATGATTTTGATGTTAACGATAGAGTTTTGATGATTGGAACAAGTTCGAATAAGGTTATAGGGCGTATTGGTGCTTTTGGTTGAGGTCCCGGGGGCCTCGGGTGAGTTTCGGGGTGGTTTCGGATCATTTCTAGGCAGTTTTAAGTGCTGGTTTATGTCTGTAGCATTGTTCTACGCGATCGCGGACAATGGGACGTGATCGCAGTGAGTAAACTGTGCGAAAAATATTAATGAATCGCGATCGCGTGAAATGCTCCTCGATCGCGAAGAAGGAAAATGTCTGTTGCATTAATCCTACTTTGGAAGCCCATATCTTTTTATCTACAAGGAATTTTAAGGAGATTAAAAAACAAAAATTGTAGAACATCATGTCTAGTTTTCAGAAAGCTAAAGTAATCATCATTTGGACGTACAGGTTAAACGGTATGGACGTTATACTATAGGGTGTCCGACAAGGATCTCTAATACACATATATAAATTGGGAAGCTTATATCTCGAAATGTATACGGATTCAGGAAATGAGCATCAACTGAAAGTTATAGCCCTACGTGTGTAGTTTTGAGAACATCAAACCATTTATCATTCGGAATTGTGTGCAAAATGTTATAACCATTATACTGAAGCCTGTTCGGAGGAACCGGAATTTGTTCACCGCGATTGCGAAGCCTTTCCTGCGATTGCGAAGGGTAAATTTTGGGCCAAATTTTATTCTGCGCAATTGCAGAGCCATTCCCGCAATCGCGATGAGTAATATGCCTGGGCAGAATATTTTTAAAACATTCCAGTCGCGTAATCAACCCATTTTTCTACCATTTTTGGTCATTCTTGAGAGCTTTTGGACGGGAATTGAAGGGATTTCAATGGGGAATCGTTGGAGGTAAGTTTTATGTGTTAAATACATTATTTTATCAAAGAATATTCCATTAATTCTCTGAATTTGGGTAAGAAATCAAGAAAATTAGGGCTTTGAGCAAAAATCTTAAAATGGGGATTTGAAGGACCATTTGTGGTCCGAATTGGGAGTTCTTGGTTTGTACGGACTCGTGGAGAGACGAGGATTCCGAAAATGTAAGTTTCATAATTTTTCAAGAAGCGTTCCAAAAGTCGAATTTTGACAACTTCGTGGGTTTTGGTGTAAACCGAGTTATTTCGATTGGGTTATGTCTAATTAGCCTATATTGATGTATTCTTATTGATTTTGAGCAGATTTGGTATCCGAGGAGATTGATTTTCGAGACAAGCACAAGGAGAGCTAGGACTTCTACCGGTTCGAGGTGAGTGGTGATAGTAAATAATGTACTAAGGGTTTGAAACCCCGTACTAGCACTTCACAGTGCTATGTTGAGATGAGACACGCGTCTTGTGATGGGCGTGGTGACATTGTGATTGGGGGTTTGGACTTGGTCCTTCCCGGCTAATGGAATACTGTGTAATATGATCGATAATGAGATTAAGACTGTGTAATTGGGCTAATAGCCATGTTTGGGGCCTTGTGCCGATCTGTAGAGCATTAGGGAACCTGTATAGCTAGGTGACCCTTATATCATGTTGGAAACTTACACTCAGCCGTATAATTAGCTGAATAGCATACTAAGATCCAGTACTCGATGTGTACTGTGAGAGATAGATTACTTAAGGTGGAAATTCCCTGATTTAGCTTGGTGGGTCTGAAAGGCTAACCCTATACTAGTTGGGACAGGTTCGAGGTATTATTTATATATATATACCTATATTGGATCGGGCTGCATGCCGCAGTAGTATTTATATTGGATCGGGCTGTACGTCGCAGCAGTATATATATATTGGATCGGGCTGCACGCCGCAGCGGTATATATGTTGGATCGGACCGCACGCCGCGGTATCATTGCGCTTGGGCCGTAGGAGCCCCTCCGCGATGCGAGTACGCACACATTCTCTGTGAGTCGCTGGTGTATATTATGGGATCGGGCGCACACTTTGGATGAGCATATATATATATATATATATATATATATATATATATACTATATATATATATATATATATATTGGATCGGACCGCACGCCGCGAGTAATATATGTTTGGATCGGACTGCACGCCGCGTATCATAGCGCTTGGGCTTAGGTAGCCCTTTCGGAGTTCGTACACATCCCTAGTGAGCGCCGTCGACGTTAAATGGAGCGGGCCGCATGCCGCGACGTTATATATTGGAGCGGGCTACATGCCGCAACAACAGTATATATATAATGGAGCGGGCTGCGCGCGCAGCATTATACATAAATATACATATATATATATATATATATATATATATATATATATATATATATATATATATATATTATGTATATACATATATATATATCGGAGCGGGCTACGTGCCGCCGCATTATAGACATATGTATACACATGTATAAACATTGGATGGGCTGTACGCCGTAGCAGCACGAGCGAGGACTAGGTCAGTATGGGACCATGGTGAGATAGTTGTGGACTTGAGATGGGGGTATTCACTATAGAGATGACTTACCTGTGAGGTTACCCTTAGAACTGTATAGTGATTGTACAGGTGTTCTCACTTCCATTTGTTATTTATTATTATTACTCACTGAGTTGAAATATACTCACCCCACTTCCCTGCACTTTTTGTGCAGATATACAGGTTAAGGAGGGTAGTTGAACTATCGCAACTGCTTGTATTATCGCCATTCCGTGGAGACTTCGAGGTAGTTGCCGACGTCCGCAGTACCTAACCTCTTCCTCTTTATTATTTTGTTGTCTCCATTCTGCTTAGACCTGATTGTGTAGTAGATCTCATTTGTAGAGGCTCGGACTTGTGACACCACGATTTG
The DNA here is from genome assembly GCA_032618575.1 of Nicotiana noctiflora. NCBI lineage: Eukaryota > Viridiplantae > Streptophyta > Magnoliopsida > Solanales > Solanaceae > Nicotiana > Nicotiana noctiflora. Next base: position 171,083 of record JASVEL010005831.1, read on the forward strand.
GTTGGGATTGTATTCGTGTATTTCATTCTACACTTCTTGATTTGTTATAAAGACAAGCTAATTATGCTGATTAATAAGTATTAACTTATAATTGGCTGGTTTGAATGGATAAGATGGTCGAGCTTGCCTAGCAAGGTTTTGGGCGCCATCACGACCGGGGTTTGGGTCGTGACAGATATACTCTTTGAGAACATTTATTTTAAATTATACTCACTTTTAAAAATTGTTTAAATCTTAGCCAGAGTTTGCAAACTTAGGAGGCTGCAAACCTTTAGGAAAGTTTAAAATTCTTGGAATTCTTATCGTGCGTGTTTGATTCAGCTTGAGATGTAATTCATGAAATTCCTCCTGCACGTTGATGTGCGCACTCGAGTGCTTAGTGATAAATTTGCCTTGATGGCTTATGATTGCCCAATCGAGGGATGAGATATAATCTCTATGAGTTCATGGTGGGCCTGTCTGGAGGACTTGAGGCTAGATCCTTGTTTATGGCTTGAGCACCAAGGTGCTAATTTCGCGAGCCGGTAATATGAAGTTCATACGATCGGTATTGATCTTAATTGTGAAAATGGCAGTTTGATAATGGGAGAGCTGTAAGGTATTTGGTTCTTATTGTGATTTGATATGTAGCCTTAGCTATGGGCATGAGAAATATGTTCATTGCCTCTTAGCAGAAATGTAAAGTGCACTACGTGTGGTAGTATGAGTTCAAACTCAAGAAAACTAAATTGGTCGTGCTATGAGTATTGTAGTGAAAGGTATTTGACATATGTTATGATTTGAGCAGGTGCATCGCATGTTCATGTACTAACTTTGATGATATAATTTATGTTGTAATGAGATTTATGTTGTGGATATGCATTGTGATGTGTTGTCGAGTTGCCGATGTATTGTTAGGGTGGTTTTGGTGATTCTCTGGCAGGTGGATAGGCCAAATTACAAAGGAAACTCTGTCAAAAATATTTGGAATCATTTGAGACTTAGAAAAGATTTTGTTACCTAAGGAATGAGCTTAACTGTTGTGTGTGAATGAATACAAGAAGTGCAAGAGAATTAAGATTTCTGATGATTCGAGTCTCCGCCAAAGCTTGTAAATGACCTGAGTTTAATCTCATTGTAACATTGCGGCATCGTTTGAGCAATAATGCTATGAGTGGTTAAAAGTACTTTGATCTACGGTTTCTAGCCAAGTTGGGGAGGTTGTTATTGATTAACTGATTGCACCGTTGTGTGTCATGTTGGTTCTGTCTCAAGGTATGTTGGCGAATCAGTTCTGGTCGCAAAAATTTAGCCGAGAATGGCGAGGGTGAAGGAAAATTTTGATAAAGGTTATGGTGCTTCGTAGACGTGAAGAAATACTAGGATGTTTTGAATTTATGTTGGTAAAGAATGTTCAGTGTATAGAAAAGAAGGATAGCTAATTGTTTCTATATGTAATCATGTTCTGCGGTGTCAGAGTTCTAGTAAGGCCCGAGTGGTTCTGTTCAATAAGTCAGTTGAATTATAACTGGTTAAGGGTGAATAACGCCCGAGAATAGCCTTGCGGTGTTCAAGATTTACGCTTGCAATAGTCAGGTGCTTTAAGACTGTGTACGTGGCTAAAAACCGTGGTTTCGTTAGAAGAAATCAAGACTTTTGTTATGTTATGGGGATGATGAGATTCTATGTATCTATATTGGAGAGTAATAATAACGAATTCAAAATTGCGGGAAGTTCTTCAAGGTAAAGTGTTGTAGATTGTGGTATCTCTGGGAAACATCTGAGGGAGTATTCAGCGGCCTATGAGTCTTAGACGGTGTGGTCTTATGTACGAGTCTCGTGTGGTAACATGAGTTGATGTATTATGGTGCTACAGTAAAGGCTAATATTGAATTAAAGATGAATCAGAAAGGAAACTGGGTAAATGGAACAACTTGTTAGTAAACTGGAATAGTATGAAAAGGGCACGAGTAGCTCCTGGTATGTGTTCAAAATAATGAGTCTTGCAGTTATGGTGCAGTATGGTATATGCGATGTGCTATGGAAAGATGATAACGACATCTCCAAGGTTTTGAGATCAGTTCATATTATATGGGAAGTCATTAAAATCCCCAAGCAGCGTGGGCAGCTGCAAATAATCTGAGAATCAATCTTCCTGGTGATTGAGTAAAATGGTACTGCTATTCTAGTAATTCGGCAGAGTATATGGTCAAAAGGGCCAGGTAATATAAACTGATAATATCTAGTGGTGTGGTGGTATCCTCTTGTTGGATTGACAATGATGATTGATTTGTAAAGGGCATAAGAAGATTTCTGAATGGCTTACGTGGTATGAATGAATGCTTGATGTATGTTATGTATTCGTACGGTGGAGTGTGGAATCAGTCATAATGATTCATGTGTTATATATGTGTTGGAAACTAGAAGTTCTCTTAATCCGCCTACACAGTGGTGGTATGTCGTGTGTATCGACACCGTTTAGCGGTTATTGGTAATTGGAAGCCCTAGTGGCTCTCTTGTTACTTGATATGACGAATTTTAATAATGATATATGATTGCAGACTGGTTGTCATAAGTCAAGTTGTCTAGACTAATGTGATATGGACTATGTCAGAAAAATGTCACAAACTGCGTGGCAGAGTGCATCAGATCATGCTCCAGCAGGGTAGATGTACCCGAGGGCCAGAGGATGGTTGGTAGGTATTGCTTTGTCAGTTGGGCCTTCGTGATGGATGTTAGTGTAGAGGTATCTACCATTGATTCGATTCCGGTATTGAGGAACTTTGTCGGATGTGTTT